>CAJQUW010014644.1:0-144476 GCA_907163375.1 Prostheceraeus crozeri | reverse complement strand
TCCAAAATTTGTGAAAATAATAATGATATTAAAATTAACATTCACTTTTATGAAAATGGACTCAAAGGGTGTTCGTTATAATAGTAACTTTACTGGTAGGCAAACGGTTAATATTTTGCTAATTTCCTAAACAATGGAGCAGCACACTTCTCCTTGTGGAATTCCAAAGCTGTCAAGATTGTATAGGGAAGAACTTTAAAAAAGGACATAAATTACTTCTGCGAAAGATGCACTCAGTCATTCACATATAAAACAACACTAGAACGACACTTCCAGTTTTGTATTCGAGGAAAAGCACAAATAGAAAAAATGCCAATCGAGATCTTAAAAGTTTACTAACAAGTAGCCATGGAATATCAACTAAGTCCTCCTTTGTACCTTTAGTAATTTATGCAGATATTAGAGTGCTACATTGATAATAAATTACATAAACCTGCGGCCATTGGAGCTTATCATGTCTGGCATAATGCCCTTCAATCAAAATTTGAAAACAAAGTATTAACCTCTTTGAGGGAGAAAATTGCATTTATATTAGTTTCTTTGCACCACGTAGAAACTGTTAGCCCAAGAATTATATGACAACCAATGTGCAACAACTAGGCAGCCAATGGCACTGTCAGCGGATGAAAAAGCACCGCCACGAGAATGCAGGAAATGTTGCAACAAATCGTAAATCAAAATTCCAGCGATGATGTCATAAAAGTTCGTGATCATGTATCATATCACCGGACGATATAGGCAACACCATTATGTAGGGAAATGCAATCTCCGGTTAAAGACTTAACAGACGGGAGCTCCCCATATTTTTCCACAATTTTGGAAAATTATGATAGACCACATTGTTTGCTATAAAGCGATTGAAGAATGAAGTCTTGGAAATTAGATGTATGTAGCAGCAACTGCTGAAAAATATATAACTTTATCCGCCAGTGTCCCTGTGAATGAATACACAAGGGAAGACAGAATACTTTAAACTAAAATTCTTAGGAACTCATAACAATTTCTAAGTGCATCCTTGAGTGAATTAGCCAAGGGCTTGCAAACGTAATGAGCGCATGTAGAGACATTAAGGTAGAATTTTCCACAATTAAGTGATAATGTTTTATATCAGGAAGGGAGTGTTTCCATATTCATGACTTCAAAAACGTAAACACGTTGACGGAAGACTGTCTACGCACCACAATTTGAATTCTATAATGATCTTGACTCGTGAGCACTGTTCCGATAGTGAATATGAACACGCTAACCAAGGGCGTTGGAGTTGAATTTAATTGTAGCACATTTGGTGTGATTACATAGCTTGGGCATATCTGAAGTTAGATGTTTTATTGTTGGCAGACAAAATTTGAAGTTTTTAGTTTAAGAGCATTGAGTCGAACGTGAGGATGAAGTCGACCTGTACATTTTGTCAGTCTCACCACATCTTAGCTTTACCTCAGCACTAAATTGCTATCCAATGATCCCCCACACTACATACAAGATGAAAATATGTACAATCTATTTGAACCGAAGGGAAAATTTAGAGGGGTATGACTTTCACCAACATTCACCGAGCGCGTGCCACGCATTGAAGAATTAGGAAATAATACACATGAAAGTCGACATTTGACCTACTTAGATGTTAATAACCTTTAAGGTTCTTCACTCAGTAGAAATCTACCCCACTCAAATTTCAATGGTTGAATGAAAGTGGAATTAGATATATTTTTAAAATGAAGAAAATGTTCATAATGATAGATGATGATGGTGGAAATCGGCTACAGTTTTTGATTTAGATTTAGAGTATCGCTGCAGCCATTGCATGATGACACTGCCGATTTCCCATTAGGCTCCAGAAATGCAGATGATTGAAAAGAGAATGTTTTCACACTATATGAAAAATCTATATGAAAAAGTAAGGGACCCAAATACACCCATTTTTTCTCTATCAAAAACTTCCTGCTCCATCAATTTGATAGGGAAAATTATGTAGTCCACTATTCAATTTAAAATTTTACTTGACCATGGGCATGAGAATCAAGAAGATTCATTGTGCATAAAATTCACACAATAGCCTTGGTTAAAAACATACATTGATATGAACTCTCAAAAGAGGGCTCATAATCAAACACTGACTTCGAAAAGTCATTCTACAGATATTGAAAAATAATTCTTTATATGGTAAAACAATGGAAAATGTAAGGAGAAGGAAAAAGTTTAAGACTAGTCACAATGAGGAAACAACTATACTGAAATTGTCAAATCATCCTCTCTATGTTCAACACATAATATTTGATGAAGATCTGGTTGGTATGGAAATGTACAAACCTTCAATAGTTTTAATAAATTAATATATGTTGGTCAAGCAGTACTTGACTATAGTAAGTTGGAAATGTATCAATTATATTACAATGATCTAAAAGGGTGGTCCGAGCTGATAAATAGAACGCGGCTTTGTGGGAGGTGATACCGACAGTTTCTTCCTATGTTTATACACATCACCATCTAGTCCGTCTGAGGTAAGGTATACTTCTTAATACTTCGGTGAAAGTTTGACTCTTTCAAACTTATGACAGTCATCACCGACTATACTCAAACTACAAACAAAGCTAGATTAGGATTGTTTTAAGGTATGAGTTGTGCTGGAAAGTTGCTTGAGAGAAATGATCCTACTAAAACCGAAAATGTATTCCATGAAATGATCTAGACTCCTTACGAATCATAGCATCAAACGTTGGCAAAAAGGGAATTCAGAGAGCACAGTTAAAAAACTTGAAACACTTAATGACTATAGAGTGTCTATTATAGTGAGAATGATACAACTGAAGATATGGACAATTATAAATTCAAAAAATCATCATAGTTAGCACAAAATCATTTAGGAAGCGAGGTCTTTCACTTTGGGAGGATAAGCGCTGTTGTCTGGAGTTAATAATTTATGCATTACCATTAGGGACTACTATAGCCTAGGTCTTCCCCCCACCGTCGAAGAGAAGGAGATGCCTTCCTGTCACAGGTGATGTAGAAATTTAAGTCTAAATAAAAACAATATAATATTCCACTTGTAATAGATCTTGCGATTGCTGCATCTTTCCGGACATGTAGCAACACTTACTAATACATAAGATTAGTCTTACAAAATTGAAATTTCTACATCTTTCCGATATGTAAGAAATGATTACTAATAAATAGGTAGTCCTAATGTGAATGAATATGTGAAGAATTTGTACTCAACATCATTCCGATATGTTGACTAATAAAGATAACAAACTTTAGGCAAACATCAAACTTAAATTTGAAACATAGCTTTCGGAAACATGCCCCTCATTACTATTAGAACATGGAAACTTAGTGACGTTCAAAACGTTCACATAACAAATTCTAAAAGAATAGCATTTCGTCATTCAATAGCAAATAGTGATCGAAAACATCTTGGCGTTTGCATTAAGTATTGACTCATTGCCTTCACTGAAAGACCTTTGAGCGGATCTCATTGACAACCATAAGACTCGGATCAAGATTCCTCTCGATGACAAGGTATGGATTCATAAGTGTGATATTCATCAGTCAAAATCTATACGTCTGTTCACCAAAACGTGAAGAATGTTGAATATCGATTTTTTCGTTTCAGTGACGTCACATGGGAAACCTTTACAAGGGAGATACTACCACAGATAACGTCATTCATTAAAGATGGAGGACATCATTAACGGTTGGAAGTTGTAAATCGGATGTTAACTACAAAAAGCAAAGTCAAAAAACTCAATCTACAAGAGATCGAGAGGAAATATACCCAACCGAAAACAATGGTTACTGATAAAACGCAAAATTGAAGCCCGACAACGAGCTTACATCTTGGAAGACCCTCAATTGTTAACATGGAGGATTCAGAGGAAGGATAGATCTCTCACCATCCTATTCATACCAAATGGAACACTCCAATGTAATGGAAGGGTCATGGAGGGTGATCTCTCATATCTACACTTAACTTTGGAACATTTACTTGGTGATTCATTATCTGATTGAAAAGTGAAGACAATGACCGTGTTATGTGAATTACACTAATCACTATGATTTCCGTAAAGTTACATCATCACATAATCTAACTTATGAAGTGGAGTTATTTCCAGCAGCTCAATTGACTAACTGGCATCCATATCATGTTCATGTTTTCCATAATGGAAAGATTGTGATAACCGGCATTAAAGACATAAGTGATGTGCCTCCCATCATATGTGATTTGAAAAAATGTTTCATGAAAACCAAATTGTAGATTTTGTATATATGTGGATAGATAATGAAATGTGAACATGTTTTTTGTATATATGTGAATAGATAATGAAATATGAGCATGTTTTTGTTTTCCACATAAACCCTTGTTTTGGAAAAAAAGAGAGCAAGTTAATGATACAACATAAAACTTTATTTCAAAACTGTTTCAACATATTTAGTAAGAATTACATCATTTTTATCACAGTTTTTTGAAAATAGTTCTAAAGCACTTTTACAGTTATTTTTCAATGGTCTCTCGTTGACAAAATAGAGTACATAGCCACCGCACATTAGAGATGTATTACTTTGAAGTGGGGAACGATGTCACTTTCCTAACAGTCCAGGAAAACCTGTTCATCCATAATGCGATATCATGTAAACGAGGTTGAATTAAGAGAGTCAAAATATTCGGCAACTTTATAACGATTGATGTATACAGCAATCCAATGTTTCGGGAAGATTGTTGGTATCCGTATTGATGATAAGTGAACAAGGATAGAAAGGAATTGAATCAGGTAAATTATCTCTAGAAAAGACATTGAGAAATATTGTCTTGGAGTAGGGATGAGCTTTCCTCATTTTCCTCAAGATTTCTATGTTGCTTAAGTTACTCATCTCTGATAGCTGACAGTCACGTCTCTCATTCTTGTTATCTCTACTTTTCTATCATAGATAGCATAAATGAGACAAGTAATTGTTTTCTTCAAAGGTGACTCAAATGATACCTCCAGTCGTAGATTTCCAGGCTTTGTAACTCCTACGCTTTCACCACCTAGATCTGCATCTGCTGTGAGGTTGTACATAATGAAGAAGTAGCCATTCCTGTACATATCCATTGTAATTCCATTTGAATCGTCTGTATTAAACATGTTGAGGGCGGTGAAAATAGAACCATATTCACGTGCGAATTTACCATCTTTGAAATTAGGCTCATATGCTTTGCAAGATACAAATTTCCCATCCTGATAGAGTGCTAGTTTGCTAACATTAAAGTGTTGGAAATTGAATGGATTCTTTTTCAAAGCACCAATGAATGCCTCATTTTCCACAAATGTGATATACACCGCCTTTGGCATTGCAGTGGGAAAAAGATTTGGGTAGGCATGTGAGGATGATCCCGCACCAATTGTGAAGTTTGTCAACACACTGTGATTAACTGGATATATTGCATTGTTTTTCCTCAATCCTGTCGCATGCTCGTTGATGACTGACGGGTTCATTGTTACTCGCCTTACATTGAGCACGGCATTACTTATGTTGACTTGATAGTTTGTAGCTCCAAAAGCCATTAACGCGAAACTCAGGATTTGCACGAATAAATTTTATTTGCATTTTAACCTGTGATAGCAGATATCTAGATTGACGAAGGAAATCAAGATAGACGGGTCCTTTCAAGTATAATTCCTTTGAATCTGCTGGTTAAATCATTCGTCTTTTCAACCCTGTATTTGAGACATCATCAAATTTCCCTTGCTGATCATCATAACCACCCAGAAACTTGCAAGTGTGACTGTTTAGCTTGCTTTTGAAATTGAGTCATTGTATGTATATATGCTCCATATGGATATGCTCGATCCCCTCCTTCAATCTGTTTGTCATTCAATATTAGATACACATCTGAGAACAGACTGGCAATAGGAAGATTTGCTAATCCCACTTTATCCTTGGATGAATCGATATTTGTACCATCAGTCTTCTTAATTTGTATACACAACTCTAAATCAATGGATTGACAGTCAATATAATCTTGAGGATGTGCAGGTATATCAAACTGAATAGGCTGCTGGTTACCATCGATATTTGTTGTGGGGACTATGTCTACAATTGTTGAGGAGATGATGTCTGTCTGATGAGGGGGAGAATCGAAGAAACACAAAGCCGAATTGATACTCTGCATCGTATTAGCTCTACAAATATGTTGTCTTCCTTCGTTTTGACTTGTTTATTGTAGCTGTGGAATTTCGTTTGCGCTTTCTTGTTTTCACTCGACGTCTAGATTTAGAACGTGCTGCTCTAGTCGGCTTTTTACTTTTCCTGCGTCTTTGCTTAGTAACTCGGCCTGATCCAACTTGTCTTGACTTCCTCTCCTACGTTTCTTCCGAACTGTACGTCTCGTCTTTGTTAAATCATCTAATGCGTCTATGGCAGATTGCTGCGCGCGCATTTTCATAGATTCACCGATATCCTCACCTTGAAGCGCATTCAGCTGCCAACATTTGCACCAAAATCTAAAGCCCTGCTTCCAACACGCTTCATGATTGGTACGCCATACTTTTTGAGTGTTGGAAGAACCATACGTCTTAGTGCACCAAATATGCCTCCTCCAACTTGTCGTCTACCTCCAACAAACACGGGATAACCGCTCTGATATGATGGTCTACTGTAAATGCCTGTCATTATGACTATTGAATAACTATGGAAGTCACAATAGCGTAAAGCCTTATTCTCGTGACCTAATATGTAGGGTCAAAACAGTAACACCACCACATAACCGGACTACTTCTCCTGCGTCATCATGAATTGAGATGTCAAGTCTATTGATGAAATTTCGGCGGATGGGTTGATACATTGTATTAAAAAATTCTCGATTGATTAGTTTGTTGGTGGGTTGCTTCCTTACGGATGAGAGAGGAAATGTGCGCAGAAGCAGAAAGTGGGGCCTCAATGTCGCAAACCCTTGTATATTCAATAATGTTTCAATAGACGTATAAGTTACTTATATCTCGCTCTAGTGATTGGGTTGTATAGCCTATTGTTGTGCCTTCATAAATATTTGATTTTGAGAATCCCATTGTGGTCTTTAACACGCTATCCATATTGATAAGAGAGTTCTTCCCTACCTTTAGAATCTTGCGTTTCTTATGTGGGTCATAAGAAAAGTGATATTCATCTGCATCAAGGTAATCTACACCAAACTCATTTAACTTTGTACACAATTCAGATGGCGTTTTCAAGCTTTCAATGTTCAAATTAACTCTTTTTACAAGTTCACTGGAAGTAGACAATTCATCACCCGATATGTCTTCGCTGTATACGTGGATATCCCATGAAGCATTTGTTGATGCTTTGAGTTTAGAAGAGGACAATAGAACCTTGAATGTATCATTTAATTCTGTCAACCAAGGTGCGCTTTCAAGGCCCTTAAACATCCCAATCATTTCAGATCCAAATTCAATAACAGCGGACTCAGACTTTTCCAATGGTGTCTTTTTAGTAAAAACAATAAATTCTGCCTCCGTTTCAACAGTAAATAAAGTTACTTTCTCTTTCTTATATTCACAAGTCATTAACGTTTCTGGCACTGATCCTTGAAACTTTCTTGCAAAGTCTTCAACACTTCTAATGACCTCAACTTGATTTTTTACTCGGATGCTCCTTCTTTGTAATGCATACAATGGCACAATTCTACATTTAAAATCAGTGACTTTCCTCTCCGAATTCCACCCACGTCCATTGTACCAATACCTTGATGAGAAAGTTGTTCTGGAATACCCAAAAGTATGACTCAAATCCTTACCTAATACAAGAAGAACATGCTTCCCTTCCTTCATTTTTTTTGTTGACCCCTTTATGACTGGTTTGTAGAATTTATTCAAAGTCAGCTTGAAGAGATCATTTATTCGTTCAAACATTCTACCGATTTCCTTTTCTGTATCTTGCAAGCTCATTGTGGGAACCTTAGAATCAAAAGTTGACGTTGCAAATGCCTTTTGAATTTTAATCATGTTTTGAACAGATGGTAAAGATGTTGAAAAAGGATGTAAAGTTAGATGATGAAAAGCCCATGTACCATGTAGACTATTTGAAATATGCGAAAGCAATCATCCTTCTCTCGCACTTCTTTATGTAATTCAAAATAGTTGTTCTTTAGCAAACTGATATCGTTGTAATAAGTAATTTCAGTTAGAGCAACTTCATGGGGTCCATGCAGAGTAATTGGATTAGCGAATTCAACAGAGTATAGAGATGGTTTGTTACTTGGGAATATCTTGGGGTTGCTATTGCTTGGAAGAATGATATTGAAGTTAGTAGACATGTTGAAGTCATATATGTAAGAAGTCACATGCTATATTAGCTTAAAAGTTACGAGTGTCTCCCACCTCCACATTTTGTAGATCCTGGTGCGTTATCCAGCTATTGAATGAATCAGGATATCCTTTCCATTTAACTAGATATTTCCTTTGATTGCCATGACCTTTCCTCCTAATTATTTTATCAATCATATACACCTCTTCACTTCTGTCTACTACTTGCAATTCATAAGAGTAAAATTTTCCTTCAATTGGATTGCCATGGTAATCTATTAATTTATACATGGTGGGCCTAAATTTTGTATTTACTTTATCTACAAAAAACTCTTCTTCAGTCCAATTAGGTAGATACCCCTTCTCAAATGTAGACTTGACCTTTGAAATCCGAACTCTATCACCAACATTAATTTTCTTTTCATTGGAAATGTTTTTCGCTTTCTTATCATACAATCGAAGCCATACATCCATCGCATTATCTGGGGTAACATCAACTGGTTTCATCTTAATGATTCGATGGTAGCTTTCATTGTAATTCTTAACAAATTTCTGCAGCTCACCTACCCAAACATGTGTATTTTTTGCAGTGAAATAGCGCCATATTTTTGTCTTCAGTGTGCGATTGAACCTCTCAACCATGGCAGCTTTATAAGCACTTTTGACACTAAACAATTCCACATTATGACTTTTGAGGAGACTTCGAACATGAGAGTTTTCGAATTCCTTCCCTTGATCGGTCTGTGTTCTTTGCGGAACACGCATCAGAAAATGCTCTGAAAAGCCGCTTCAACTTCTGGTCCTCGTTTAGATTTCAGCGCACGTGCCCAAGCATAGCGAGATAAAATATCTATTGCGGTTAAGATGTATTTATAGCCATCATTGTACTGTGATATCTGTTGCATGTCAGCCAAGTCCGCTTGCCATTGACTATCTATATTGTTAACAACATATTTTCTTGTTGGAAACCGCTTTCTCGCATTTTTGTGAAGAGTGTAAGTCGGTTGACTCCTCAACCACTTCTTGACTTTCTCTATTCCCACACCTGCTGCACGAGCTAGAACCTCCGGACGACTGAAACTTGCGGGGTGATTTAAGTCGTAATAAATCTTTCTGAGTTTCACTGCTGTACTCATCGTCTTTGTTCTGATTTGCACGCGTATTACTCGCACAGCAACTGCTAACACAATTGATATCAACCTCTATGCCCTCTTCTCCTTTGCCTTCGAGCGCAGATTTCAAACAACAGCAAAATTTTTGTAACGACATGATATGAGAGAGGCAAGGCTTAATTCATATTTGCTTAATATTTACTATACTCCTTCGCAACACGCATTGAGCCCCAAGTAGCTCTTTTTGGTTGCAGATCATCGGGATCATGAAGCTCTCGCTTGACCGCCATCGTGGGTGTTTTACTCTTTGATCCATCTTGTAAGTGACCCTTATCCAATTCATTCACAGTCGGTCCTCCAATAATATTGTGAGGTACATTTTGATCAGATAAAATTTTCTGAAAATATGTCCACCCTTGTGGTGCACCTAGTTTTCGCCTTACATCTCTGACAGCATATTGTAGAAGGTCATCTATGTGACTATTTCTAATAACATCACCAGTTGTTTCATCTATTATCTCCCCTCTCTCATTGAACTTCACATGTGGATCAATGAAGTCAAATAATCGCTCAGCGCGCACACGATATGGTCGAGGTGTTGACAAGGTTATAAATCGTCGCAACTTATCACGAATCTGTTTGCCTCTCGTCAATGTTTTCAGCTGCTAACTGCATTCGTCGATAGGGATCCTTAATCTTCTGAATTTCCATATCCCCACTTTTGTGTTAGTTCCTTAAGTTGATTCGTAATAGGTTGATCTATATTTTTGACTTCCTGTGCACTTTGTAATGTAGTCAATTGTACATACTCCTCTTGAGGAATGACTACCATATTTGAATACGACATGTTTGAAAATAATAAGGCAACAAAGTACATTGCTTAAAACTAACTGTGAACCGAGAAAACTGTCATTGGTTCAGCGGAATTAGGTATGATATTTGTTCGAAATCGAAGTCGTTCCGGACATTCCTGGGTTAGATCAATAAATAGATAACCATGTGGTTTCTTTGTTACATCTTCATATATTTTTGAAAGTACTTTAGGTTGTTGAGGTAATATTTGTCTACTGAGATGATGTATCTGACTGCTATCTCTTGGATTTTTAAATATTGCCAAATAATGTGTATTCAAACTTCTAGTTCTCTGCTCTTTCCCTCCATCGAAGATGTTTTGGGTGATGTAGATAATAAAAGCTTCCCTATGATGTGCAGTTTGAATGAACATTTCAGTTACATCCTTTGAAGATTTGCTTTCTCGTAATAGATCATCTAATACTAGTAAGTCACCTGCTTTGATTTCCTCAGTTGATGGCAACCCTTGCTTCACCTCATAACCTTTCTGGCGAAGTGCAGAATGTAGTTGTGGTTGAAATATTCCATAATACCATTTGACTCTCTTAATTTCCTTGTTAAACATTTCATTTCTATATTGTAGCAATTCAGTTACAAATGTAGTTTGACTTGGTCCAGCGACACACATTGTGCGATCAGTGAATAGACGAAAATCTGTCATCTTATAATTCCATTAACATTAAACTCATCATCCCGCTAATTTTGCTTAGAACAACAAAACAGACACATGTTCCAGATCAAGTTTATTTACATTCAGAATAGAAACTTTCAAGTTACATTTACAAATTAAAACATTTACAAATTAAAACATTTGTGTTTCCTCATCACAATTAGGATTATAGAAAGTTTTCAAGTCAGCATCTTGCGCTTCAACTTCAATTTAGGATTCCCATCTTTAGATTTCCGACCTCGCTTTTTGCTCTCTTCCTTCCCATCACTTGAAGCAGTCTTATCAATGTTAATTAAACATTTATCAATTGGTAGTGGTTCACAGACTAGTTGAAGAACCTTCATTTGTAAAGATGCGACTTTACCAGTCGAACCATGTGAGCCAATATAAAGTCCGGTAACGTGAAACTAAGCCCATATAGCGGCCCCGTTTGAGATCCTCACATTCCATCGCGTTTGTAAAGAGATCGAATGCTTGAAAATGATCAGATAGTTTTAAAAACAGTGTATCGAATTCCGGCAATTCCTTATAACCAACTCCTTCCTCTAATGCCTTTCTCCAATGAGTGGGAGCACTTTCAGGCAGCTCAACACATTCTTTCGCGAAAGAGTCAATAGTTTTAAGAATCACCTGTTGCAATTTTGGAAAAGTCACTCGCATTTGTCTCATATTGCTATACCCTGATGTAGACATACCATTACTGTGGAAGAATGGAACTTGAAGATAAAAGCCATCATCACCATAATTCAAGGTTTGAAAGTAGAACGTATTTCCAATCCCTTGCACCTTTCGTGTCGGACGAAGCTTCAAGAGATCTTGCTCAAAAGCGTCACCTTCCTCTCTGATTGTATACATTTTCTGAGTCATGTTTCAACAAGTACTAATTCGGAGCTTTCAACCAGCGCAAATGAATTGTCACTTGAAAGTGGTAAAATATCATTAAAGCGTCTTCCTTATATCCACTATATATGACTCATCAATCAAAGTGATGACGTGTCACTTATGATTCGCTAACCTTATATTAACATTGCAGCAGTTGCTGCAATCCTTCCAAGCGGACTATTGATTACGCCATTAATACTGTTTCCAATATCATTTAACATACTTAGAAACCCACCACCACCGCGCTGAATTAAGTTTCGCCTTTTCTTATCACTACTCCTTGGATTTGAAAACTTTTTTATGCTATTCAAAGAGCCAGCATTCAACAGAGGCTTGCAAATAGGTAGACATTTGTGTATTGCAAAAGCTAAATCACGAATGAAATCATCACTTGAATTTTGAATCAATTTACACTTCCTTCTTATTATCATGTATCCTGTTTAACTTTCGCAACGCCTTTTTAAACTGACTTGAAGGTTTGAAGGACCGTTTCGATTGACGAGAAGATGCCTTCCGTTTTACAGACATTTTTATTCTAATATGGAAATAGATAATACAATTACAATTTTTGCTTAGTACTTACAACATTATATATAAAAGTTTACAAGCATTCACACAGAGTTTGTTGCTGGTACGTATAAAATTACATAAAACACTTAGCAAGTTGTAGAGGGAAACTGATATACACTCACATCGGCTAGAGTCTCATTTGTAGCAGTTATGAGCTGCTCAATGTCTTTCATTAGATGTTTTGAAATAGGACAGCACATACAGCAAGGCTTTAAATGGAAAGTCTTTAAAATATTGGCATAGTATGCCCGCAAACTGATCACCTCAGAATGTCCTTGAGCAGCCACATTGATGCTTACTGATGGCGGTCCACTGAACAAGTCCAGTTTACATTTCTCACCCTTCTCGTCAAAGTAGCTGGAGGTGATAATGTCATGGAGACATGTGTTGTGTTTCCGTTGGATACTGCTGCAGCAACAGCGAGAGTATTCCGGTACAATCTCCGTTTGAGATAGTGGGCGAAATACTTCGTTGAGCCAGAATCTTGCAACTCGTGTAAGAGCGTTGTTCACGACTCTCATCAACATTCTCTGCACCACAACGTCCTCTCCGCAGCGGAAATACTTCACTATTTCCTCCATCAGATCCACCAAATCCGCTTTATAGCCAGTTATATTCACGGCAGAATAAAATATATTGCCCGTGAAGAGTTGACTTCGGTAAATTATTGAAATGGGAATGTTGGTAGTGAACGACATGCTGTTTGACATTGTATTAGCCTCAAACTATGCTTGAAATAGAACGGTACAATGTCCTCCTTATATAGAAAAGCCACACAAAGACACAATAGTGACCAATCACAGACCTGCATGATGACTCATCATGCACGATATACAGTGACTGTTGAAGATATTTCTTCATCGCAAAGGGGACAAGATGAAGTTTCAAAGGGTACATAACATGTAGAACACATAACGCTATGAGAACATGGCAAAAAGAGAAGGGATCGTTCCTGTTTAAAACATTTAACGCAGTTCCGTTCACATAATAATTTAAATGTCTCTTGTTCTAATTTCCTTCTGAAGTCACTTTTATTGGGAGAACTTTTTATTAAAACACTGTCAAATGTCTCCTTCTTTCCATATCGTTCCAATTTGATCCTCCCAATTTCACCATCATTGCAGTGTAGCATGGAGAAATCCTCTATCCACCTACGATCCAAATTGTGATTCATAGCATGCTCATCTAGATCCATTAGTCGATCAACTAAATCACCAGCGTTGATATTTTCACTGAGATTTGTTACAGTTTCTATGGCTTTGAACGAATATCCAAGGTCTCTTGCGACAACCCACGACGTTGGGATACTAGTCATCATTATGTATGTCATCAAAAACTATCTCATATTTATAGCATAGTTTGTCTACGTAAAAGGAAAATCAATGTGTCATCTTGATTACAATGGTTGCAATAGTCACAATAGTCGCAATTGAGCAAACCCATTCAAAATCAAACAACGGACGTCTATCGGTACGTATCCAAGTGCTCAGAACCAAACCACACAAGTTCGATCATAGACGTTCCGAAACACAGTGTACCAAACACATGTACCTATCCAGTAAAACAGATCTCATACAAGTTCTTATTCATAACACTGAATTATACATGTACCTATCCATGTGCCTATCGATAACTAAAGTATACATGTACCTATCCATGTACCTATCCATGTACCTATTGATAACACTAAACTTTACATGTACCTATCCATGTACCTATTGATAACACTAAACTTTACATGTACCTATCCATGTACCTATCCGTGGCAAGTAGGGCACAGTTTTCACTACTGACACTATTCAACCTCCACAAAACATATCCTTTACGAAAATTATCATGATAAATTTGATGATAAAAGGCTTATGATAATTTGGAACCATTTATCATGAAGTTTTATCATGGAATTCATGATACTTTTTTATTAATAAATGATTTATTAATGAATTATTAATAATTTATATATCAATAAATGAATTTATTATTTATTAATTTTTTATGCATGAATGGTAGACTTGCCGTTGCTCTTTATAGGCGAGGAGCATAGATAGAGATTATTATTCAGTCTACAAGTCTGATTTTTCTACTGTCTATTAGGCAAACTGCAGTTGTAACAATAATTTATAATGTATCAATCCTATAGGCCTGCTGGCGACTTTGCAGATTACCAGCTCGCTAGGCACAAAGTACAAAGACGCCCTCAGACTTGAACAATTTATAGGCATGTTAAACATCGTTTAATAAGATTGAACAGTCTTCAGATTATTCGAGATCTAGGATAAATTTATAAAAGATAAACTGATGAATATACAATGCTTCCAAAATTCATACAGGCTAGAATATCTGTTTGAACTACATGTACATGTATAAGTTGCTGGCAATCATTTCTTTGACTGTTTAAACTTTAAAGGACAGTTCGTAATATTTATATCACAAAGCATTCACGTAGATACTCTCAAATTAAGTTACACTTGCATGTCATAAATGTTGTAATTATTGACTACTGATTGAGAAAAAGACACATATCTCTCCCGAAATATATATGTATATATTGCTGGATCAAAAATTTGAGTATATAGAAAGTACGCGGTAAGAATTGGCAAACGTTTCGCGCCCCAAACGCTTGATCACTGCCTTTCTAAAAAAAAGAGAGAAAGCGCTTTTTTAGAAAGGTAGTGACCAAGCGTCTGGACGCGAAACGTTTGCCGATTTTTACCGTGTACTTTCTATTTACTTAAATTTTTGATACAGCAATATATATATATATATATATATATTTCGGGAGAGATTTGTGTGTTTTTTCTCAATCATTATACGCCTCCCGCCCCAAGCCATTACATATTATTGACTAAGCAATTTATTCTAGACTGAATGTTGTCAACAATTGACAGGGGTCTAATTAAATCAACCGGCCGGTCTTCAAAGTTTGCGGCCAGCGGCCGGTTTCAAGCCGGTTGGAGCTGAATGCATTCAATTGTGTCGTATAAGGAAGAGGCTATTGCTATGTATAGTGCAGTAACGCTTCTGCACGCTAAAAAGTGCAGATTAAAGGAATTTTTGCCTACTACTGCTTTTTAGAAAGTTGGTGACCATCGAACTCTCTCGCGGGTCAATTCTGTAGCCCGGTATCCCAATTTGGTTGCCCAACACTGGTAAGTGCTTTTACTGTGTAATTACTTTACAGCACGACTATAAAAAGGATGAGCTAAGCCTGAATGAAAGGCATACTCGCATTTCGTCTATCATAGTTCTCAATTTTCTGAGTTGCATGATTTATTCAGTCACAATACAGTCTGCGACATTTTATTAGGACCACCCATATTTTTTTAGTTTTTTACAACTAGCTACTTGTTGATGTCATATTATCTTTCACCCTTGTCAATACATTAAATAGGCATGTATGCCAACAATATACCACAACATAGCCATCTACTGATTAATAACACAGACACCAGACACTCAAACATAAAAATTGACCGCGACATATTATTAGGACCACCTTCGACATTTACATAAAAAGTTTTCCTTTGGACATGACAACGCTGCGTTTTTGTTTTGTAATTAGCAACCTAAACATCTTATGTAAATCTTATGCAGCCGATGCTTCATGATAGCGCATTAATGTTCTGAATGGTTTACATCGGAGATGGTCCTTCCAACAAAGTGGCGCTGATGTCATCAAAATGTCGCTTCAACTGACAGTGTGGCAGGGAGCTCCCTCTTGCATAAGCAGTCCGTTGTTTTCCGGAAACCAGCAGTCACGAACTATGGAATCACCCTTCTGTGAAGCACTTGTAAGGATGAAATCGAATCGAGCTAATAGAGCACTCACAAACATGAAGCCTACCAGTTTCCTCGCAAGAAAGCAGGCCTACAGCATGACCTTTGCTTGGTGTTTGACGGGCTGAAACGCAGGAGCAAGTGATCCACGTGACTGCCACATTCGCTGACGAGTAGTCTGGTGACTCTCAAGGCTCGGCTCTACGCAGAATGCCACCATTCACCAGTCATTGACGCTCCAATTGACATGGCGAGTGGCAAAATTAAGCCTATTAGGTCTTCATGCATGGGGTCAGTTACGACACTTTCCGTGACCGCAATCCCGCTGGCAATCATTTTATGCATCCCTCGTTGAACAGTGTGTGCCACTTCGTTGATGTAACGCTTCTACCATGGTCTTCGTAGGTGGGACGACGTTATTAGCCACCCTTTTCAAACAGTAGGCCCGCGCTCTTGGAATCGGCCATCTTGTGTCGTAGATTTTCATCATGCTCCACAACGTCATCGTCGGTTTGCTGCATAAGGATTTCCAGAAGTCATATTCCGTTGAACAAGTAGTGCCGACGACTTTGAAACATAACAACGAGTAGCGATTTCACGCTGAGAAAACTCTTCGCTATACAAAGCTTCCATCTACGAGCCACTTATGCTTGTTGTTAGATCCGTTTTTACTCATGAGTAGGATCTAGACTTTCCACGCTAGACCTAAACATAAATCGTATTGGTAGATATCCATGTTATCTCAATAGTTCAGATATCTGGTCTCGATGATGCAAAGCAAATCAAGGATCGATTTGATAATGAATATTAATTTCTTTATTGTTGACAGACAACAGTGTGCGTGCGCAAGCGACGACACACACCACACATTAATGATAGTTTTTCACATGCGGCTTTCTCACAGCAAGCCGACAATGCACAAATAAGGCAAACAGAACACACAATTTGTATTGCTAAGAAATCGACATATAAGTAAATAACTGATAATAGATCTTTATCTAGCGATGTCATGTCTAAAAGAAAGCTTCTTATCTAAATGTCGAAGGTGGTCCTAATAATATGTCGCGGTCAATTTTTATGTTTGAGTGTCTGGTGTCTGTGTTATTAATCAGTAGATGGCTATGTTGTGGTATATTGTTGGCATACATGCCTATTTAATGTATTGACAAGGGTGAAAGATAATATGACATCAACAAGTAGCTAGTTGTAAAAAACTAAAAAAATATGGGTGGTCCTAATAAAATGTCGCAGACTGTATTAACCCGGGACGAGCAAACCGAATAATTTTGTTAGAAACTTGCTAACTGTTTGGTAATTTTGTGAAAAATGGAAATTTTGATAAATCCCTACTATGTTTGCTAATTTTGTTAGAGGCCTACCAGTTTCTAAGCAAAATAATAAAATTATAAAAAACTTTTTAATTTTGTTAAATATTTATGAAATATTAGTCAAATTATCCTAAATGTCAGAACAAAACATTAATTAAATACATGTTTTCAGATAAGATCTCATATGCCATCCAAAACGCAGTGTGTTGTCAGGAGCATTAAACTTTTGATTGACAAGAATCGATGAGAAATTGTCTCAAAAGGCATTGATTCACTAATATCTCTCATTGAAGACCTGTGATTCGATGCTTGGTCAAATGAGCTTGAAAATAAGTTTCAGCACGAATGGAGCAATCAGATCTTGTGTTCGAAATTGTATGTTTTACTTCCATATTGCTTAGTATGAATCTTGTGTATTATCTTTGTGAAAACTACTCGATACGTCATGATATGAGCTTTAAATCGAAGAAACAGTTTAAGTCGTGTGAAATTTCACCGACTCCGAGATCCTATCGAACTGTAGTTCGCTTCGAACTTGCTCTACTCGGTCTCAGGAAACGATAGGAATTCCCGTGACGAGAATCCTATATTGGGTGCTATATTTAGAAGTCTGTGTAAGGCGCTCAGAGAATTGCTATCATTTCCCGATGTTTCACGAGTGTGTCACGAGCATGTTGCACGAGTAATCAGTTTTCATGATTATTTCTAAAGCATTACTTTATTCTAATGCATCCCAACCTCTGCAATTATCTAATTTATATTTCTGACCTATTCTGAGAAGGGATTATCATGTCTTCAAGATGGTGAGCCTCCCGTTTTCGAACATTGCAAAGCATTTCTTTCTTCGCCGCGCTCTACGTCTATCAGTCAGTTCACGGATTCCTCATGTAGTGCGTGGGTGTGATTCCGCTCGTCGAAGTGAAAACTGACGGCGCAGTTTTCTCTATTCATTGAAGATACTGTAATATGCATGTTGTCATCCTTTGTTTAAGATCATTAGCGTCGAGTGTCCAGATGGAGTGCATATGGTGGGTCACTATTATTCAGACATGTGAGTAGCAAATAAATTGTATTTGTACATCAGGTGTAAAAACAGATGACTTGAAAAAACATTCTAAGCCAACCATTCAAATTATAATGTCCTTCAATTACCAAATAAAATGTACATTCAGTTAAAGAATTAATCGTGTGATTCATCATGATCGTTGATAGGAGATGGAGACTTCGATCCTTGATGATGAGGCATATTTTCCAAAAATAGGGGTGGTAAATTTCCTCCATTTAAAAAATTGCAAGCGTTCTCCGGATTCTCGAATAGAATCCGCAGCGTATGCGGCTGCCTTCCGGTGGGTGTTTCATTCGGGAGCTGGTCGGTACGATGATGATAGTGTGGTCCCTCATCAAATCGTATCAAATCATAAGAAAGTTAACTTCCTCTGAAATTCATCAGCATCGAGTATAGAGAGAGAATCCATATTCTATGGACAATCCTCACCATGACAGCGCGCACCGCTTAGCAATGTGCACAGCAGTCGTCCCATGCGTCATTGAATCTACTGAAAATCTATTCTTGAGGGAGAAAGGGATAACTAAAAAGTAGTCCACCAATGTGGCATTGAAACTGTCCAAGATACATGACTGAAGTGAAGTGGTCGTGCTAAACATCAGGATCACAGGGCTTCTTTGGGACCACACTATTATCACTGTACCAGCTGGTCGTATGGAAAAAGATTGAATCTTCTTTTAATTTGCTGATTGATACTGTCGATAATGTAGCTTGCGTGCACATCTAAACCGTCGTTTGTCAGGCCTACATGCAGGGTTGGCATATTTCTTTTAAATACGAATTTTTGTGGTTTTTTAAATAGGTCAAATGCTTCACTGTATAATTTGGATTTGTGCAAGACATGTGAGGGTACGTTATTGTTACTGATTTCAGTTAATGGGGAAATTATTTGACATCAAATATCAAATCGGATTTTCTGCTTAACCGGCATATGTTGTCCACCGTGGGAAAATGTGTTATGGATTAATTCGTGCTGTTGTAAATTATTGGGATGATAAAAGATACTAAGATAGTTAAAAATATCACCTGATTAATTCTTATAATAGAAGCTCGATCAAAACCTGTGTCATCTTACTATTTTTCAATTATCTACATTCTGTATGGCCTATTCCTTCTCTTATGTGCGTCAAATACATTCAATACTTTTTGCATCAAAAACTCTATTGTGCATTTCAGACCGCAATATCATTGTCTATTAAAGAGATATAAATGGGAACTGATTGAAACTGACCAAACCAGCACAATTGATGGTAGAGGAACAATTACGACAGTTCTGTAGGCTGACATCTGCTGATGAGGTGAGTCTTTAAATTATGTGATTCTTTGCCACTGCCTCCGAATGTTTTGGTTTTAGCAGCAGTGAGTTTTTCTGCTGTTAATCCTTGGAGCGATTCGTAGCAGGATGACTTCGATCAACAGTTATAATGTATAAATATGTAGGGCTATTCTTGTCACTGCCTCCGAATGTTTTGGCTTTAGCAGCATTGAGTTTTTCTGCTGTTAATCCTTGGAGCATTTCGCAGCAGGATGACTTCGATCAACAATATATTCAATTAATATCAACGGTAAATTTCATCAATGTTTTGCTACGGCGTAGGTTAACTGTAATTTTATCAATAGAATGTGAGCGGTCTGCGAACCCACTTTATGTGTCAAGATCAAACCCACAAGTTTTATGATAAGTAAATTATAATGCAATATATTTACACATCGTTAAACTTAGTTTCATCTTGACTCATTAAGTGGATTCGCAGGATGCTCACATTTTATTGATAAAACTACAGTTCATCTACGATATATGTTGTGGCAAAATATTGGAGCATGTCTAGAAAACATTCTAAAAATGTTTTAAGATAACATTTTCATAATATTCTCATGTATTGTCATTTGAACATATAACATTTTTTGGAATGTTTTTATAGCAAATTCACGACATTTTCTGAACAGTTTTAGAATGTTTTTGTTGGGAATTCACGTAAGAGTTGTGTAAGATAATATCAAGAGAAATTTGAGACATTTTATTAGAATTTTACCAAATAATTTGCTATTTGCTAAAAATTGGCAAATCATCAGCTATGTTAGATAAATATTTGATAAAATTTTAGTAGAAGTTTAGTAAAATGTTGTCAAGTATTTGCCAAATATTTAACAAAAGCATCTGGTGTGTTCGTCCCGGGAACCTTCGCAGCAGTCGAGTTTTCGTGGTGTTGAAATAGTGACACTCGATACAATGATGTGCTTGTTAATGAATGGCACATTGATCTATGCGCAGATCAAGTGCAGATCTACACTCAGCAACAATGATAACTGCACATTGAAATTTCTTTCTTTTTCATTCACTTAAGACATCGCTGATCAATCAATTGATTTGATGACTATTCACGGCCGCAGTAGCGACAGCTGTCAACTTCTAACCGAGAATATTAAAAAACTAATTAATGATCAATGGTTCGCATATTGTGCACTATTGGTCCCACATCACTATTTAATCAGACCTTTCTTAAAGTGTTTGTTGCAGTTATTAGCCTCTTCTGACGATATCAAACAATAAATCTCAATTTTTATTATGCCCAAACAAATGAGTGACGGTGAACGTTGGAAAGCTATTGGGATACTGACGGCCGGAAGTTCCTATCGAGCTGTCGGTAGACATTTTGGTAGAGCTCCCAACACCATCCGAAATCTTTGGATCAAGACCCGAGTAAGTAAGTGGAACCGTTGAGCACGCTTCAAAACGTCTAAAACGCCGGCACACGACTGTCCGAGCATTTGGCAATTGAATTTTTCTTACATTTCTTCATGTAAATAAAGTAATATTTTTTGGAATTTAAAAAGTTTTCGTGTGTGGTTCTCATTTCATAGATAAGCTTGAATTATGTATTTACATGTACATGTAGTTTATGCATTATTGTAATATCCAATCTAAAAAAAAATGGTGCGTTAGGGTCTAATAATATTATAAAAATTAAGTTGATATTTTAAAAGAAAAATAATTAAATAATTTAAATAATTTAAAATAATTAAAAGCAAACGTCTTAAATATTCTTGAAACTAAATTCCCATCAACCCTCCAATATTAAAGATAATTATCGTACAAAGTAAAATCAACATTTCAAACCCTACGATCAAATGCTCGATGGCTTTCGAATGAAAATATACCATTATAACTCCTGGCAATGATTGCATAATATATGAACCATTGATCATTAGTTAGTTTTTTAATATTTTCGGTTAGAAGTTGTCAGCTGTCGCTACTGCGGCCGTGAATAGTCATCAAATCAATTGATTGATCAGCGATGTCTTAAGTGAATGAAAAAGAAAGAAATTTCAATGTGCAGTTATCATTGTTGCTGAGTTTATACGCAACCATGACTCCACTAATCATAATTCACAGACTGAAACAAAAAGGGCCTTTTGACATTTAAAGACATGAAAAACTGTCATTCACACTCGTATGAGAAAGCGCACGTTATACATGTAAATATGCAAGTCTCCGTCTTCTTAAAGTTTCTCTGTTGTCCACATCACTTTTCTCGCGGTGCACATAACTCCACTAACGTCTTCTGATGTTATTTAGCATCTGCCTCTTGACCTTTTGGATGATAATGAGATTTTCAGATTCCTTCGGATGAGCCACAAAGGACAATCGTCTTATTCAGGGATGCAAAGCTGTTAACAATTCCCGACTCCGCGGGCGTGCACTTTTCACGACTTCGATGCGGTCCGGCACAATGTACCGACATTCTGCGTAACTCCTCGCATGTCAGCATAGCCGCATTTAAGATGTTAGTGAAACTATTGATAAATGATCATGTTTGATTTTGCTGAAGATAGCCACATGCATGCACGAATATCTACTGTCAAAAAGGTATTGTGACAGTTCACTCTAGAGAATAAATGCATAATCACATCAGAATGTTTGCGAACGATGTTATTTGTAGGATTTACTTGCATCTCCACTTGTTATGGATTATATATTTGGAAATTCCAGAAATTACATTTTTTGTGTTCCAAATACATTGTGTGTCATCTCATCGTCGCAAAATTTGCTCAATTTAACTCATTTTTCATCGTCATTTCGTATTCCTATTGTTCGAGAGGGACCAAGTTATTAACCAAATCTCGAATAGATGTAATGGTCCTTCGTGAGGAGGGTCACTCGTATTCCGAAATCGGGAGATGATTAAATGTCTCAAAGCATACAGCCTACCAAACATTGACATGCCTAGAGTTACAACCTCAGTTTAAATGTAGTAGTCGTCCAAGCAAGACGACTCCATGGGCTCAAAATAGAATTCCACAGCACCACTTGAAAGGGTCCAAAGTGCATTCCGCTCATGTTTTATATGCATTTTCATTCATATTTTTGACTTGCTCGGAATAAATCATTCGTCATAAACCTCTTTGGTACAAAAAATATTTCGTTTGCAAACTTCCCGACGCGACTGTATATCTATTGAAAAAGTTTCACTTAACATGCAATTATATTGCCTGATTATAAAAGTTCATCGTGTTAATTATCTGTGTGCCATTCACAGATATAGATTCATATGCGTGTGGGTTAGTGTAGCGCGGAGGTAATCCCAGCCATTGTATGCAATGGTAGCAAGCGATAGAGATTGACAGATATGTGTCTCTCTTCGGCATGTGTGATTGGCCAAGCACATGCAGTGCAGAAGTAATTCGCATCATCAGCGAACACACGAACCTCAACGCTTAGATTGCAGGTAGGCCAGTAGTGATAACTGTGCCCTACTTGCGAGGGATAGGCACATGGATGGGTACATGTAAAATTCAGTGTTATGAATAGGAACATGGATAGGTACATGTATAATCCAGTGTTATGAATAGGAACAAGTATGAGATCTGTTTTACTGGATAGGTACATGTGTTTGGTACACTCGGTTGAGTACATTGCGTTTCGGAACGTCTATGATCGAACTTGTGTGACTTGGTTCTGAGCACTTGGGTACGTACCGATAGACGTCCGTTGTTTGATTTTGAATGGGTTTGCTCAATTGCGACTATTGTGACAATTATTTTAAATGTAACACTATTTAGATGTGAAACTTTAATGTGCAGTTATGATTTAGTTGCTCCCCAATAAGAAAACCAATTCCAGAACTTTGTTTAAAGTGAAAAAGACAAGAGATTTACAATGTAAGTTTAATTTAAGCATGAAAAATAAAGGATGGGTACAGATCACGTCCTCAGGCGACTCCATGATCTTTAGGAAGTCATCACACCATTGATGAAATGTCTGATTGTTGGTGAAGTCATGCTCACACTCGTGTACCGGACACTTCACTGGTAGTCCACTCCGCCTTGGAAGTGCTGTCACAGTTAAAGTTTTCCATAAGGACACTTTGCAGCCGCAACAGAGATGCACGGTCATATCCAACTGACCGCCCATAATGACTTGGCTGTCATTTTGAAAATAGAATAAAGGTTTTGAGGACATGCTTCTTGTTATGGAACGTTGAGGATAAGTACTTGACAGTTTGGAACAATGAAATCCTTTATATAGTTATATAGTCTTTAGGGAAGTTCGGTACCTCTCTGATTGGCTGTTAGGATTTCCTTTGTTTAAAAAGTATATAAGTCCGAGGTTTGTGCCAATTCTTATCAAAGGTTCTAATCCTCACGTTTACAAGTTACAATTATTTTAAATCTAGAAGTCATTATGGATCGCAAACAGGAAGCTGCAGTTGAGAACGGTACTGCTGATCGTACCACTTCACCTCAATCGCCAATGGAACGTACCAATACACCTCCCCAATCTCCGATGGAGCGATCTACAACACCAAACGAGCCGGTGGTGTTCGCCGAAGCCCCTGCATCGCCCAACTACTCGAGTGATGATAGTGACGCATCAATCGAGACGATGCGGCACATGAATAAAAAGTCCATGAGAACGCCACTATATGGAAGGGTCACTGTCAAAGTAAAGAACGCGCCGAAGAAGTACAACACCAAACGGGTCTTCATGCGAATGGAGCCCAACGAGCGGAACCTCTCAACCGCTCTCGAATTTTCCATCATCGACCTTGACACACCACGTCGCTGTCCCTGTGCGCCCAAAAAGACCAGGATCCATGTGCAAGTGGACTTGAAAAAACTTGTACCATTTCCTTACCTTGATGACATTTAGTGTGTTTTTAATCTCTTCATTTAATATTCATTTGTATATATGAACAGACTTGTTTTATCATTTCACAAATCGGTCTGCAATTAAGGTCTGAATGGGACAGGGGAATAACTATCTACAATTAATGATGTTCAATAACTGAATTGAAACCAAAAAAAATCAAATATGAAGACTTCAACTTGAAATAAATAGGAACATATAACTTTTAAAGAAACAGTTATGTTGTTAATTTTAAAATGCTTGTAGCAGTCCAAGATGATATCATACATGTGTCATACACGACACCATAAGAATGAGAATGAAAAAACCATTTGAATGATATAAGGTATGTACCTATTCGATGGGAAAATCCTAGTTGTATGCAACTTTATGCAAGCAGACAAATGTTAGATTTTTAAATTCACTAAGTTTTTAGCCCATTCTTTAAAGGTATGTAGCTCTCTAGTTATATGTCATACATGTGTCATACAATACACCATTAGAATCAGAATGAAAAGAGCATTCGAATGATGTATTGTATGTACCCATTTGATGAAAAAATCCTAGCTGTATGCATCTGTATGCAACTTGAAAAATTCCAAGTTTTTTTACAAAAATGACTAAGTTTACAAATTTACAAAGTTGGAGTTTTACAACTAAAAATGACCATAATATGCAAACCTCTACACTTGACCTTGACCTTAGACCTGACCTTGACCTTTGACCTTCATACACTTCATACACGGCGGGGGCCTCAAAATCTTCGCGCCCTCGAAATTTTTCGGATTATAGGGTAATTATTTACCCATGGGTTCCGGGTGCCATAGATACTCTTCTTGCTTTCCTAACCCTAACCTTAACCCTATCCCTAACCCTAACCCTTACCCTAACCTTAACCCTCATCATTAAATTTGGTTATTTGAATTTTGGCGCGAAATTCGAATTTTCGAAATTTAACGCTTTATTCAAATTTTAATGTTCTATTCAAATCACACGTTTTATATCTTCAAATATGAATCATTATATGAATATTAATAATAACATGTATATCAAAATAATATATGAGTCCATCAGTTCATATTACTTTGAATTCAATTTACTGTTTACATGTAGAAATCTTTCAAAACATTTGATGGCACTTCCATTTCTAAGGTTAAAAATGAACCAGCTGTTCCAATTCTTGTTTGAGTTAACAATTTTGTTTAACTGTACTAATGCGATGATGTGATGTCATAAAGTCTTTGCTCATAGTTGCTTTGTCAATTTCATATATAAAGAACTTTTACACATCAGATCTTGACTAATTTTTGAATTATTCAGTGTCCATAGCAGACGTCGTTCTTCGTTCCTCCGTTCTCCGATTCATATTACAATTCTGAAGTAAGTTTCATTGCCATGTTGTGCTACTTTATAGGATATTCGGGAGTATGACCATTATTAAGTTTTTATAACCAAATAGCTTTAAATATAGAAGCCTGGGTTTTAGGATAGGAACACTTTATGTTACATTATTAACCATGTTTTTTTTATTTTCTTCCTATATTAAATCATCCAGAAGAGACATGACTGTATAAGTCTGAGTAAAAGTGCAATTGACATCCGTATTTTCACACATTGTTTCGAAATAAAAAGATGCTTAAACAAAAATTCAATGTCATCTGATAGCAGATGCATGAGATTCAAATTTGTTTAATTAAACGAATTGAGTAACGGTTGAAATTTCCGAAATCTCACTTTCATTATATTTATTTCAAATTATATAAATATAAATCAGCTGCTTCCATAAAATTCAAGCTTGTTTAATTAAACCAATTGAGAAGTGACTCAAATTTTCGAAATCTCATTTTCATTCTATTATCATTTCGAAATTAAATAATGATTAATCAGCTGCTTCCAAATTTCATGTCTTTTTATGAACAAATCCTTTCGAATGAAATTAAACTTTCGAATCTCAGTTTCTATTTCATCCATGAATTTATTTCTTCTTAAGATTTGTCAAATATTAATCTAGTACTTAATAAAGCTTTGAAGATGGTACATAAATGATTTCTCATTTAATAAGAGATTAAATTATAATAAATTTTTTTTATCCTCTACAGAAATGGTTCGACATGAAAGCATCGCACGGCAACGTCTCATCTTCCATTTCTGTGAGACTTGTCAACTGCCCGTTCGACATGCGAATAAAAGCGGGCATGAGGAATGCTCCTTCCGAGAGGACTGCACCTACCTCTACTGTCTCACGTATAAGAGGTACGAAAAGAGCGATGCAAAGGCAAATAGTGACTCCGCGAAAGCCTTCATTGCCAAGCACACCCCTTGTGCTGAACTAAATGGAAGAAAGGGGATTAACTTAACCTCCAAAGTTGAGAAGAAGAAGTTGGAGCGTCTTTTTGGAAAGGAGCGACCGACTGAAGGCGTGCTTTCCCAGTTGGCTGAACCTGCTCCAAAGGATAAGCCTCAAAAGTCTCGAGTTCCTAAGAGGAAAGTTCCTAAGTCTCGGGAGTTCATCGATGAGACTTTTAGTGATTGTGAGGTGAGTGCCATCAATTCTACATGCTAGCTTCAACGGATAACTGGCTCACAGCAGAAAAATAAAAAAATACTACTTCATTATGTATGAAATGATTATATGTTGTTAAACATTTCAGGATGTACTGATGCCCCCACCGAAGAGAGCCAAGGTGTTGGTTCAGAAAAAACTGTTCGCTAAAGATGTAAGTATTTATTGACTAATTTAATTATTTCTATACATAAAGTAAATCAACATTGCTTAAACATTTCAGAGTGAGCTACCTCACCCGACAAAGACTAACGAGGATATAGTGGCCGAAAAATTGCGAAATGTAAGCATTTCAGTTATTTATTAGTTCTCAATGTGAAATTAAACATGAATTTTTCCTACTTTCAGCTGTTTCCTAGTGTTCAAAGCTGCCCAAAAATTCCGCGCTTACCTTCACCGAGGAGCAGACTACCTTCGAGTCCCGTAAGTGTCATTACATAGGTCTCAGCCAACAATAACTGAAAATGCATCAAGTATTTTTAAGAACATACATACTTCGTCAATAAGTTGCAAACATGTCATCATATTTTTCGTTGCAGTCTACGCGATCTCTGTGGCTGAATAAGCATCAGAGAAGCTTCTTGCCTATGCCGGCAACAACAACGTCGGTAGAGGACAATGAGGAGAAACCATACACAATTCGCGAGTCATCGGATGACTCCTCAACATCGGAGGATTCGGACTCCTCATCCGAGGATGAATCCACTACTTCAGCGACTTCATCTCCAACGTCCTCTTCCGACGAAGATGATGATTCTGGTGTACATGTAAGTATATGATTGGTTAACTGCATGTGTACAGAATTGTTTTCATCAAAATGTATTTTGAAACTCACTTGATTATCAATATATTGGTCTACAATTGATTAATTCATCTTTCAGAATGATTCGTTGACTCTTAACAAGGAGAGTGGATCCGATCAAAAAACCGCAATCCAGTAGGAGGTTAGAGGAATTCACATTTGTATCTCATCAATGACAAAAATGGTAAGTAGATGATAAACAATTGTTCCTTTCAATTACAGGACTTCGTGATGTTTGCGTCTCAAGAGGAGATCTCATTCTCCAACATCCGGGCGTCTCCTAGCAGGAATGTCCGCCTACCTCTGTCGCCGATGATGACATTGACCTCATCGTCAGCAGCTCATATCCCAGTCGCAGCTCCTTTACCTCCAACACCTATCGCAGCCGCAGCTCCTTCCTCTGCAACACCTCCTATCCCAGCCGCAGTTCCTAAGGCTCCTCTCCCAGTGCGCGAGTACAACGTGGACCTCGACGCAACGACGGACGAGGACATCGAGAGCAAGCTACGGCGTTGCCAAGAGCGACTGAAACAGTCCGAGGCTCGTGAGGCTCAGTTAATGGAGGAGAACAGAGGTTTGGTTGAGTCCTTACAAAACATAACTCAATCAAACCTCCTGTTGGCCTCACAAGTGACTAATAGCCAACGTCATGATAAAGGGACCTTAGTCCACGTCGAGTGCAGCGACAACACCATCCGTAGACTTAGACTGACGCAGATGGACGATTTGGGTGGCTGCAGTGAAAGCTGCAGCCACTTGAAACTATATCACAGTGGCATCGTGAAATGCGTCAAGCTATAACTTCTTTTTACTTTTGGAAAAAAATAGATTACTTTAAATTTTATGTTTTCTCTTTACAACAGATCGGAACATATGGTATCGGCTGGTGATGACGCTGACGTCATTAGATGATAGATGTATATAAGGTCTTGCTAATTTCAATCCTTATCAATAATCATGGTTTTCTGTACCAAGTGTGGAATAGTGTTCACTCTCATTGGCAATTTGTAACGTCATGAAAAATTTTGTAAGTTAGGAAAAACTTATTAATGTAGCAAGTGTCCATATAAGACGAATAGGATAGATAATCTTAAGAGGCATAAACTTGTATGCAATAATAAACCGAATGATAGCATAACAGAGTCACATTCAAATAATCAAAATAGATCTACTTCTAAGCCAACAACCAGCGCTTCAACTAACATACAAAACTTTATGCAATACTGCTCTCGGTGTGGCAAAACGTATAACTCTATAAGTAGATTTCGACAGCATATGAATGTACATAATACAAATAGTGAGATGAATATGCATAATAATTATGGAGCTGTTAGTCTCAGCGAAAGCGCACTCAATGGCCATGCACGTGTACATGATATCACGCCAACAACACCTACTTTGGATATAACATCATTCTTAGAAAGCATGCGTTCCATGTTAGGGAATTTAGTGTCTGACTTACTAAGGAGCTATCAATTGCGCGGTCGTCTGATTGCACAAATTCGTTATGTCCGTTCTAATCCTCAAGAAGAAGAAACTTTTCTCGCACACTTTACCTCATCATCCTCAAACTATATTTATGACTATGATGCTTGTTTTCAGGATCATTTAAATAGTCTAATAAATCATATTGAAGCCTTCACAAAAAAGGGTAGCAATTGGATTATAGATGATGTACAAAATATAGAGTTCAATGTAATAACAAGTCCAATACTGTCAGGTGGACAATCATTTCCTCTACCAAAGAAGTTAAAAAACTCTAGAGCTGTCATTAATGTTAATTTAAATGCAAATAATTGTTTCCTATATGCAGTTTTATCAATATAGCATTATAATGAAGTACCTTGTTCAAGGAATGAATTAAAACCATATAGTAAGTGGACATCTGAGCTAAATATGGAAGGCATTTCCACACCAGTATCAATCAAAGATATTCCAAAATAATGATATTAAAATTAACATTCTCTTTTATGAAAATGGACTCAAAGGTGTTCGTTACAATAGTAACTTTACTGGTAGGCAAACGGTTAATATTTTGCTAATTCTAAACAATGGAGCAGCACACAATTGTGGAATTCCAAAGCTGTCAAGATTGTATAGGAGAACTTTAAAAAGACATAAATACTTCTGCGAAAGATGCACTCAGTCATTCACATATAAGACAACACTAGAACGACACTTCCAGTTTTGCATTCGAGGAAAAGCACAAATAGAAAAAATGCCGTCAGATCCAAAAGTACTAACAAGTAGCATGGAATATCAACTAAGTCCTCCTTTAGTAATTTATGCAGATATTGAGTGCTACATTGATAATAAAACACATAAACGTGCGGCCATTGGAGCTTATCATGTCTGGCATAATGCCCTTCAATCGAAATTTGAAAACAAGTATCACCTCTTTGAGGGAGAAAATTGCATTATTAGTTTCGTGCACCACTTAGAAACTGTAGCCCAAGACTTACATGACAACCAATGTGCAATAACTAGGCAGTCAATGACACTGTCAGCGGATGAAAAAGCAAGCCATGAGAATGCAGAATGTTGCAACAAATGTAAATCGAAATTCAGCGATGAAGTCATAAAATTCGTGATCATGATCATATCACCGGACGATATAGGCAAACATTATGTAGGAAATGCAATCGCCGGTTAAGACTTAACAGACGGGAGCTCCCCATATTTTTCAACAATTTTAAAAATTATGATAGTCACATCGTTTGCTATAAAGCGATTGGAAGAATGATATCTTGGAAATTATATGTTGTAGCAGCAACTGCTGAAAAATATATAACTTTATCCGCCAGTGTCCCTGTAAATGAATACAAAGGGAAGACAGCATACTTTAAACTAAAATTCTTAGACTCATATCAATTTATAAGTGCATCCTTGAGTGAATTAGCCAAGGGCTTGCAAACGTATGAGCATGTAGAGACATCAAGGGTAGAATTTCCACAATTAAGTGATAATGTTTTATATCAGAAGGGAGTGTTTCCATATTCATACTTCAAAAACTTAAACACGTTGACGGAAGACTGTCTACCACCACAATTTCAATTCTGTAATGATCTTACTTGTGAGCACTGTTCCGATAGTGAATATGAACACGCTAACAAGGCATGGATTGAATTTAATTGTAGCACATTTGATGATTACATGCTGGCATATCTGAAGTTAGATGTTTTATTGTTGCAAGACATATTTGAAGTGTTTAGAGCATTATGTCAACGTGAGGATGAAGTCGACCCTGTACATTTTGTCATTCTCCCACATCTTAGCTTTACCTCAGCACTAAATTTCTCTTCCAATGATCCCCCACACTACATACAAGATGAAAATATGTACAATCTATTTGAACGAGGAATTAGAGGGGGTATGACTTTCACCAACATTCACCGAGCGCGTGCACGCATTAAAGAATTAGGAAATAATACACATGAATGTCGACATTTGACCTACTAAGATGTTAATAACCTTTACGGTTCTTCACTCAGTATGAATTTACCCCACTCAAATTTCAAATGGTTGAATGAAAGTGAATTAGATAATTTTTTAAATGAAGAAAATGTTCAAAATATAGATGATGATGGTGAAATCGGCTACATTTTTGATTTAGATTTAGAGTATCCTGCAGCCATTCATGATGACACTGCCGTTTTCCCATTAGCTCCAGAAATGCAGATGATTGAAAAGAGAATGTTTTCACACTATATGAAAAATCTATATGAAAAAGTAAGACCAAATACACATTTTTCTGCTATCAAGAAACTTCTGTTCCATCAATTTGATAGGGAAAATTATGTAGTCCACTACTCAATTTTAAAATTTTACTTGACCATGCGCATGAGAATCAAGAAGATTCATAGTGGCATAAAATTCACACAAAAGCCTTGGTTAAAAACATACATTGATATGAACTCTCAAAAGAGGGCTCAATCAAGCACTGACTTCGAAAAGTCATTCTACAAATTGAAAAATAATTCTTTATATGGTAAAACAATGGAAAATGTAAGGAGAAGGAAAAAGTTAAACTAGTCAACAATGAGAAACAACTACTGAAATTGTCAAATCATCCTCTCTATGTTCAACACAAAATATTTGATGAAGATCTGGTTGGTATGGAAATGTACAAACCTTTAATAGTTTTAAATAAATTAATATATGTTGGTCAAGCAGTACTTGACTATAGTAAGTTGGAAATGTATCAATTATATTACAATGATCTAAAAGGGTGTCCACTGATAAATAGAACGCGGCTTTGTGGAGCTGATGCCGACAGTTTCTTCCTATGTTTATACACATCACCATCTGTCCGTCTGGAAGATATACTTCTATACTTCGGTGAAAAGTTTGACTCTTCAAACTATGACAGTCATCACCGACTATACTCAACTACAAACAAAGCTAGATTAGGTTGTTTTAAGGATGATTGTGCTGGAAAGTTGCTTGAGGAAATGATCCTACTAAAACCGAAAATGTATTCAATGAAATATCTAGACTCTTCGAATCATAGTATCAAACGTGCAAAAGGAACTCAGAGAGCAGCAGTTAAAAAATTGAAACATAATGACTATAGGAGTGTCTATTATAGTGAGAATGATACAACTGAAGATGTGACAATCATAAATTCAAAAAATCACATAGTTAGCACAAAATCATTTAGGAAGCGAGGTCTTTCAATTTGGGAGGATAAGCGCTGTTGGCTGGATAAAAATTTATCATTACCATATGGACACTACAGCCTAGGTCTTCCCCCACCGTCGAAGAGAAGGAGATGCCTTCCTGTCACAGGTGATGTAGAATAAGTCGAAATAAAAACAATATAATATTCCACTTGCAATAGATCTTGCGATTGCTGCATCTTCCGACATGTATCAACACTTACTAATACATAAGTAGTCTTACTAAAATTGAAATTTCTACATCTTTCCGATATGTAGAAATGATTACTAATAAATAGGTAGTCCTAATGTGAATGAATATGTAAAGACTTTGTACTCAACATCATTCCGATATGCTGAGCTAATATAATAACAAACTTTAGGCAGACATTAAACTCAAATTTGAAACATAGCTTTCGGAACATGCCTCATTACATAAGAACATGGAAACTTAGTGACGTCCAAAACGTTCACATAACAAATTCTAAAAGAATAGCATTTCGTTATTCAAAAGCAAATAGTGTTCGAAAACATCGTGGCGTTTGCATTAGTATTGACTCATTGCCTTCACTGAAAGACTTCGCTGATCTCATTGGCAACCATAAGACTCGGATCAAGATTCCTCTCGATGACAAGGTATGGATAAAGTGTGATTCAACAGTCAAACTATACGTCTGTTCACCAAAGCGGGAAGATGTTGAATATCGATTTTTTCGTTTCAGTGACGTCACATGGGAAACCTTTACAAGGGAGATACTACCACAGATAACGTCATTCATTAAAGATGGAGGACATCAAACGGTTGGAAGTTGTAAATCGGATGTTAACTACAAAAGCAAAGTCAAAACTCAATCTACAAGAGATCGAGAGGAGTATACCCAACCGAAAACAATGGTTGCTGATAAAACGCAAATTGAAGCCGACAACGAGCTTACATCTAGGAAGACCCTCAATGTTAACATGGAGGATTCAGAGGAAGGATAAATCTCTCACTATCCTATTCTTTCCAAATGGAACAATCCAATGTATTGGAAGGGTCATGGAGGGTGATCTCTCATATCTACACTTTACTTTGGAACATTTACTTGGTGATTCATTATGTGATTGGAAAGTGAAGACAATGACCGTGTTATGTGAATTGCACTATCACTATGACTTCCGTAAAGTTACATCATCACATAATCTAACTTATGAAGTGGAGTTATTTCCAGCAGCTCAATTGACTAACTGGCATCCATATCATGTTCATGTGTTCCATAATGGAAAGATTGTGATAACCGGCATTAAAGACATAAGTGATGTGCCTCCCATCATATGTGATTTGAAAAAATGTTTCATGAAAACCAATTGTAGATTTTGTATATATGTGAATAGATAATGAAATATAATATGTTTTTGTTTTCCTTATAAACGCTTGTTTTGGAAAAAAAGAGAGCAAGTTAATGATACAACATAAAACTTTATTTCAAAACTGTTTCGACATGTTTAGTAAGAATTACATCATTTTTATCACAGTCTTTTGAAAATAGTTCTAAAGCACTTTTGCAGTTATTTTTCAATGGTCTCTCGTTGACAAAATAGAGTACATAGCCACCGCACATTAGAGATGTATTGCTTTGAAATGGGAACGATGTCACTTTCCTAACAGTTCAGGAGAACCTGTTAATCCATAATGCGATATCATGTAAACGAGGTTGATTAAGAGAGTCAAAATATTCGGCCACTTTATAACGATTGATGTATACAGCAATCCAATGTTTTCCGGGAAGATTGTTGGTATCCGTATTGATGATAAGCGAACAAGGATAGAAAGGAATTGAATCAGGTAAATTATCTCTAGAAAAGACATTGAGAAATATTGTCTTGGAGTAGGGATGAGCTTTCCTCATTTTCCTCAAGATTTCTATGTTGCTTAAGTTACTCATCTCTGATAGCTGACAGTCACGTCTCTCATTCTTGTTATCTCATCTTTGCTATCATAGATAGCATAAATGAGACAAGTAATTGTTTTCTTCAAAGGTGACTCAAATGATACCTCCAGTCGTAGATTTCCAGGCTTTGTAACTCCTATGCTTTCACCACCTAGATCTGCATCTGCTGTGAGGTTGTACATAATGAAGAAGTAGCCATTCTTGTACATATCCATTGTAATTCCATTTGAATAATCTGTATTAAACATGTTGAGGGCGGTGAAAGTAGAATCATATTCACGTGCGAATTTACCATCTTTGAAATTAGGCTCATATGCTTTGCAAGATACAAATTTCCCATCCTGGTAGAGTGCTAGTTTGCTAACATTAAAGTGTTGAAAATTGAATGGATTCTTTTCAAAAGCACCAATGAATGCCTCATTTTCCACAAATGTGATATATACCGCCTTTGGCATTGCAGCGGGAAAAAGATTTGGGTAGGCATGTGAGGATGATCTCGCACCAATTGTGAAGTTTGTCAACACACTGTGATTAACTGGATATATTGCATTGTTTTTCCTCAATCCTGTCGCATGCTTGTTGATGACTGACGGGTTCATTGTTACTCGCCTTACATTGAGCACGGCATTACTTATGTTGACTTGATAGTTTGTAGCTCCAAAAGCCATTAACGCGAACAAACGATTTGCACGAATAAATTTTATTTGCATTTTAACCTGTGATAGCAGATATCTAGATTGACGAAGGAAATCAAGATAGACAGGTCCTTTCAAGTATAATTCCTTTGAATCTACTGTTAAATCCATTCATATTTTTAACCCTGTATTTGAGACATCATCAAATTTCCCTTGCTGATCATCATACCACCCAGAAACTTGTAAGTGTGACTGTTTAGCTTGCTTTTGAAATTGCGTCATTGTATGTATGTATGCTCCATATGGATATGCTCGATCCCCTCCTTCAATCTGTTTGTCATTCAATATTAGACACACATCTGAGAACAGACTGGCAATAGGAAGATTTGCCAATCCCACTTTATCCTTGGATGAATCAATATTTGTGCCACCAGTCTTCTTAATTTGTATACACAACTCTAAATCAATGGATTGACAGTCAATATAATCTTGAGGATTGGCAGGTATATCAAACTGAATAGGCTGTTGGTTACCATCGATATTTGTTGTGGGGACTATGTCTACAATTGTTGAGGAGATGATGTCTGTCTGATGAGGGGGAGAATCGAAGAAGCACAAAGCCGAATTGATACTCTACATCGTATTAGCTCTACAAATATGTTGTCTTCCTTCGTTTTGACTTGTTTCTAGTCGCTGTGGAATTTCGTTTGCTCTTTCTTGTTTTCACTCGACGTCTAGATTTAGAACGTGCTGCTCTCGTCAGCTTTTTACTTTTCTTGCGTCTTTGCTTAGTAACTCGACCGGATCCAACTTGTCTTGACTTCCTACGCTTCTTCCGAACTGTACGTCTCGTCTTTGTTAAATCATCTAATGCGTCTATGGCAGATTGCTGCGCGCGCATTTTCATAGATTCACCGATATCCTCACCTTGAAGCGCATCAGCTGCAACATTTGCACCAAAATCTAAAGCCCTGCTTCCAACACGCTTCATGATTGGTACGCCATACTTCTTATTACGAACGTATACGAACCATATGTCTTAGTGCACCAAATATGCCTCCTCCAACTTGTCGTCTACCTCCAACAAACACGGGATAACCGCTCTGATATGATGGTCTACTGTAAATGCCTGTCATTATGACTATTGAATAACTATGGAAGTCACAATAGCGTAAAGCCTTATTCTCGTGACCTAATATGTAGGGTCAAAACAGTAACACCACCACATAACCGTACTACTTCACCTGTATCATCATGAATTGATATGTCAATTCTATTGATGACATTTCTTCTCATTGGTACATACATCGTGTTAATAAATTCTCGATTGATTAGTTGCTTCCTTACGGATGAGAGAGGAAATGTGCGCAGAAGTGGGGCCTCAATGTCGCCAACCCTTGTATATTCAATAATGTTACAATAGACGTATAAGTTACTTATATCACGCTCTAGTGATGGGGCTGTATCGCCTATTGATGTGCCTTCATAAATAGTTGATTTTGAGAATCCCAATGTGGACGTTAACACGCTATCCAGCTTGAGAAGAGAGTTCTTCCCTACCTTAGAATCATGCGTTTCTTATGCGGATCATAAGAAAAGTGATATTCATCTGCATCAAGGTAATCTACACCAAACTCATTTAACTTTGTACACAATTCAGATGGCGTTTTCAAGCTTTCATTGTTCAAATTAACTCTTTTTACAAGTTCACTGGAAGTAGACAAATCATCACCCAATATGTCTTCGCTGTATACGTGGATATCCCATGAAGCATTTGTTGATGCTTTGAGCTTATAAGAGGACAATTGAACCTTGAATGCATCATTTAATTCTGTCAACCAAGGTGCGCTTTCAAGGCCCTTAAACATCCCAATCATTTCAGATCCGAATTCTATAACAGCGGAATCAGACTTTTCCAATGGTGTCTTTTTAGTAATAACAATAAATTCTGCCTCCGTTTCAACAGTAAATAAAATTACCTTCTCTTTCATATATTCACAAGTCATTAATGTTTCTGGCACTGATCCTTGAAACTTTCTTGCAAAGTCTTCAACACTTCTAATGACCTCAACTTGATTTTTTACTCGGATGCTCCTTTTTTGTAATGCATACAATGGCACAATTCTACATGGAAAATCAGTGACTTTCCTCTCCGAATTCCACCCACGTCCATTGTACCAATACTTTGATGAGAAAGTTGTTCTAGAATACCCAAAAGTATGACTCAAATCCTTACCTAATACAAGAGGAACATGCTTCCCTTCCTTCATCAATTTTGTTGACCCCTTTATGACTGGTTTGTAGAATTTATTCAAAGTCAGCTTGAAGAGATCATTTATTCGTTGAAACATTCTACCGATTTCCTTTTCTGTATCTTGCAACCTCATTGTGGGAACCTTAGAATCAAAAGTTGACATTGCAAATGCATTTTGAATTTTAATCATGTTTTGGACAGATGGTAAAGATGATGAAAAAGGATGTAAAGTTAGATGATGAAAAGCCCATGTACCATGTAGACTATTGTGAAATATGCGAAAACAATCATCCATCTCTCGTACTTCTTTATGTAATTCAAAATAATTGTTTTTTAGCAAACTGATATCGTTGTAATAAGTAATTTCAGTTAGAGCAACTTCATGGGGTCCATGCAGAGTAATTGGATTAGAGAATTCAACAGAGTATAGAGATGGTTTGTTACTTGGCAATATCTTGGGGTTGCTATTGCTTGGAAGAATGATGTTGAAGTTAGTAGACATGTTGACCTCATATATGTAAGAAGTCACATGCTATATTAGCTTAAAAGTTACGAGTGTCTCCCACCTCCACATTTTGTAGATCCTGGTGCGTTATCCAGCTATTGAATGAATCAGGATATCCTTTCCATTTAACTAGATATTTCCTTTGATTGCCATGACCTTTCCTCCTAATTATTTTGTCACCTCTTCACTTCTGTCTACTACTTGCAGTTCATAAGAGTAAAATTTTCTTTTAATTGGATTGCCAAGGTAATCTATTAATTTATACATGGTGGGTCTAAATTTTGTATTTATTTCATCTACAAAAACTCTTCTTCAGTCCAATTAGGTAGATGCCCCTTCTCAAATGTAGACTTAACCTTTGAAATCCGAACTCTATCACCAACATTAATTTTCTTTTCATTGGAAATGTTTTTCGCTTTCTTATCATACAATCGAAGCCATACATCCATCGCATTATCCGGGGTAACATCAACTGGTTTCATATTAGTGATTCGATGGTAGCTTTCATTGTAATTCTTAACAAATTTCTGCAGCTCACCTACCCAAACATGTGTATTTTTTGCAGTGAAATATCGCCATATTTTTGTCTTCAGTGTGCGATTGAACCTCTCAACCATGGCAGCTTTATAAGCACTTTTGACAGTAAACACTATGACTTTTGAGGAGACTTCGAACATGAGAGTTTTCGAATTCCTTCCCTTGATCGGTCTGTGTTCTTTGCGGAACACGCATCAGAAAATGCTCTGAAAAGCCGCTTCAACTTCTGGTCCTCGTTTAGATTTCAGCGCACGTGCCCAAGCATAGCGAGATAAAATATCTATTGCGGTTAAGATGTATTTATAGCCATCATTGTACTGTGATATCTGTTGCATGTCAGCCAAGTCCGCTTGCCATTAACTATCTATATTGTTAACAACATTTTTTTGTGAAGAGTGTAAGTCGGTTGACTCCTTAACCTTTTCTTGACTTTCTCTATTCTCACACCTGCTGCACGAGCTAGAACCTCAGGACGACTGAAACTTGCGGGGTGATTTAAGTCGTAATAAATCTTTCTGAGTTTCACTGCTGTACTCATCGTCTTTGTTCTGATTTGCACGCGTATTACTCGCACAGCAACTGCTAACACAATTGATATCAACCTCTATGCCCTCTTCTCCTTTACCTTCGAGCGCAGATTTCAAACAACAGCAAAATTTTTGTAACGACATGATATGAGAGAGGCAGGGCTTAATTCACATTTGCTTAATATTTACTGTACTCCTTCGCGACACGCATTGAGCGCCTAGTAGCTCTTTTTGGTTGCAGATCATCGGGATCATGAAGCTCTCGCTTGACCGCCATCGTGGGTGTTTTACTTTTTGATCCATCTTGTAAGTGACCCTTATCCAACTCATTCACAGTCGGTCCTCCAATAATATTGTGAGGTACATTTTGATCAGTTAAAATTTTCTGAAAATATGTCTACCCTTGTGGTGCACCTAGTTTTCGCCTTACATCTCTGACAGCATATTGTAGAAGGTCATCTACGTGACTATTTCTAATAACATCACCAGTTGTTTCATCAGTTATCTCCCTCTCTCATTGAACTTCACATGTGGATCAATGAAGTCAAATAATCGCTCATCGCGCACACGATATGGTCGAGGTGTTGACAAGGTTATAAATCGTCGCAACTTGTCACGAATCTGTCGCCTCTCATCGATGTTTTCAGCTGCTAACTGTATTCGTCGATAGGGATCCTTGATCTTCTGAATTTCCATATCCTTTTGTGTTAGTTCCTTAAGTTGATTCGTAATAGGTTGATCTATATTTTTGACTTCTTGTGCACTTTGTAATGTAGTCAACTGTACATATTCCTCTTGAGGAATGACTACCATCTTTGAATACGACATGTTTGTAATAATAATAAGGCAACAAAGTACATTGCTTAAAACTAACTGTGAACCGAGAAAACTGTCATTGGTTCAGCGGAATTAGGTATGATATTAGTTCGAAACCGAAGTCGTTCCGGACATTCCTGGTTTAGATCAATAAATGGATAGCCATGTGGTTTCTTTGTTACATCTTCATATATTTTCGAAAGTACTTTAGGCTGTTGAGGTAATATTTGTCTACTGAGATGATGTATCTGACTGCTATCTCTTGAATTTTTAAATATTGCCAAATAATGTGTATTCAAACTTCTAGTTCTTTGCTCTTTCCCTCCATCGAAGATGTTTTGGCTGATGTAGATAATAAAAGCTTCCCTATGATGTGCAGTTTGAATGAACATTTCAGCTACATCCTTTGAAGATTTGCTTTCACGCAATAGATCATCTAGCACAATTAAGTCACCTGCTTTGATGTCTTCAGTTGTCGGTAACCCTTGCTTCACATCATAACCTTTCTGGCGAAGTGCAGAATGTAGTTGTGGTTGAAATATTCCATAATACCATTTGACTCTCTTAATTTCCTTGTTAAACATTTCATTTCTATATTGTAGCAATTCAGTTACAAATGTAGTTTTACCGGACTGACTTGGTCCAGCGACACACATTGTGCGATCAGTGAATAGACGAAAATCTGTCATCTTATAATTCCATTAACATTAAACTCATCATCCCGCTAATTTTGCTTAGAACAACAAAACAGACACATGTTCCAGATCACGTTTATTTACATTCAGAATAGAAACTTTCAAGTTACATTTACAATTTTTAAAAATTTGTGTTTCTTCATCACAATTAGGATTATAGAAAGTTTTCAAGTCAGCATCTTGGCGCTGCAACTTCAATTTAGGATTCCCATCTTTAGATTTCCGCCCTCGCTTTTTGCTCTCTTCCTTCCGATCACTTGAAGTAGTCTTATCAATGTTAATTAAGCATTTATCAATTAGTAGTCGTTCATAGACTAGTTGAAGAACCTTCATTTGTAAAGATGCGACTTTACCAGTCGAACCATGTGAGCCAATATAAAGTCCGGTAACGTGCATTAAGCCCATGTAGCGGCCCCGTTTGAGATCCTCACATTCCATCGCGTTTGTAAAGAGATCGAATGCTTGAAAATGATCCGATAGTTTTAAAAACAGTGTATCGAATTCCGGCAATTCCTTGTAACCAACTCCTTCCTCTAATGCCTTTCTCCAATGAGTGGGAGCACTTTCAGGCAGCTCAACACATTCTTTCGCGAAAGAGTCAATAGTTTTAAGAATCACCTGTTGCAATTTTGGAAAAGTCACTCGCATTTGTCTCATAATGCTATACCCTGATGTAGACATGCCATTACTGTGGAAGAATGGAACTTGAAGATAAAAGTCATCATCACCATAATTCAAGGTTTGAAAGTAGAATGTATTTCCAATCCCTTGCACCTTTCGTGTCGGACTAAGCTTCAAGAGATCTTGCTCAAAAGCGTCACTTTCCTCTCTGATTGTATACATTTTCTGAGTCATGTTTCAACAAGTACTAATTCGGAGCTTTCAACCAGCGCAAATGAATTGTCACTTGAAAGTGATAAAATATCATTAAAGCGTCTTCCTTATATGCACCTATATATGACTCATCAATCAAAGTGATGACGTATCACTTTATGATTCGCTAACCTTATATTAACATTGCAGCAGCTGCTGCAATCCTTCCAAGCGGACTATTGATTACACCATTAATACTGTTTCCAATATCATTTAACATACTTAGAAACCCACCACCACCGCGTTGAATTAAGTTTCGCCTTTTCTTATCACTACTCCTTGGATTTGAAAACTTTTTTATGCTATTCAAAGAGCCAGCATTCAATAGAGGCTTGCAAATAGGTAGACATTTGTGTATTGCAAAAGCTAAATCGCGAATGAAATCATCACCTGAATTTTTAATCAATTTACACTTCTTCTTATTATCATGTATCCTGTTTAACTTTCGCAACGTTTTTCTAAACTGACTTGAAGGTTTGAAGGACCGCTTCGATTGACGAGAAGATGCCTTCCGTTTTACAGACATTTTTATTCTAATATGGAAATAGATAATACAATTACAATTTTTGCTTAGTACTTACAACATTATACACAAAAGTTTACAAGCATTCACATATCACGCAGAATTTGTTGCTGGTACTTATAAAATTACACAAGACACTTAACAAGTTGTAGAGGGAAACTGATACACACTCACATCGGCTAGAGTCTGATTTGTAGCAGTTATGAGCTGCTCAATGTCTTTCATTAGATGTTTTGAAATAGGACAGCACATACAGCAGGACTTTGAATGGAAAGTCTTTAAAATATTGGCATAGTATGCCCGCAAACTGATTACCTCAGAATGTCCTTGAGCAGGCACATTGATGCTTACTGATGGCGGTCCACTGAATAAGTCCAGTTTACATTTCTCACCCTTCTCGTCAAAGTAGCTGGAGGTGATAATGTCATGGAGACATGTGTTGTGTTTCCGTTGGATACTGCTGCAGCAACAGCGAGAGTATTCCGGTACAATCTCAGTTTGAGCTAGTGGGCGAAATGCTTCATTGAGCCAGAATCTTGCAACTCGTGTGAGAGCGTTGTTCACGACTCTCATTAACATTCTCTGCACCACAACGTCCTCTCCGCAGCGGAAATACTTCACTATTTCCTCCATCAGATCCACCAAATCCGCTTTATAGCCAGTTATATTTACGGCAGAATAGAATATATTGCCGGTGAAGAGTTGACTTCGGTAAATTATTGAAATGGGAATGTTGGTAGTGAACGACATGCTGATTGACATTGTGTTAGCCTCAAATTATGCTTGAAATAGAACGGTACAATGTCCTCCTTATATAGAAAAGCCACACAAAGACACAATAGTGACCAATCACAGACGTGCATGATGACTCATCATGCACGATATACAGTGACTGTTGAAGATATTTCTTTATCACAAAGGGGACAAGATGAAGTTTCAAAGGGTACATAACATGTAGAACACATAACGCTATGAGAACATGGTAAAAAGAGAAGGGATCGTTCTTGTTTAAAACATTTAACGCAGTTCCGTTCACATAATAATTTAAATTTCTCTTCTTCTAATTTCCTTCTGAAGTGACTCTTATTGGGAGAACTTTTTATCAAAACACTGTCAAATGTCTCCTTCTTTCCATATCGTTCCAATTTGATCCTCCCAATTTCACCATCATTGCAGTGTAGCATGGAGAAATCCTCTATCCACCTACGATCCAAATTGTGATTCATAGCATGCTCATCTAGATCCATTAGTCGATCAACTAAATCACCAGCGTTGATATTTTCATTGAGATTTGTTACAGTTTCTATAGCTTTGAACGAATATCCAAGGTCTCTTGCGACAACCCACGACGTTGGGATACTGGTCATCATTATTATGTATGTCATCAAACAACTATCTCATATTTATAGCATAGTTTGTCTACGTAAAAAGGAAAATCAATGTGACTGTCATCTTGATTACAATGGTTGCAATAATCACAATAGTCGCAATTGAGCAAACCCATTCAAAATCAAACAACGGACGTCTATCGGTACGTACCCAAGTGCTCAGAACCAAGTCACACAAGTTCGATCATAGACGTTCCGAAACGCAATGTACTCAACCCAGTCTACCAAACACATGTACCTATCCAAGAAGACAGAAGTCATACATGTTCCTATTCATAACACTGGATTATACATGTTCCTATTCATAACACTGAATTTTACATGTACCCATCCATGTGCCTATCCCTCGCAAGTAGGGCACAGCTTTCACTACTTAGGCCTGTCAAGTGAAAGTACCTATCTTTGACTCAATTTTCTTCGTGATAAATTCGCCAAATGGAAGTGTTATTCACACCGCTCGACTCGTCACGATCTTAATTCACTGGCTGCGCACGTGAGAATTCAGACTTAAATTAGAATTACGGTCAATGGAAAATTGATCTTCTTTCCCCTCGAATATAGTTATGGCCGTGACCGTCAGTAGTGAATGACGTCATCTTTAGATCCAAACGCATAGACAAAGCAGTTAATCTCTGTCGTGCCATTACAGTGATGAAGCTAATTACCTGCACATTGTGATATGATTCCTATTTTCATCCAAACCCTCACAGAAATAGGATCAACATATTATAGAATCCCCATATGAACATGTGCTGAATTAGGATCGAACAACAAACAATGGATTATACACACATGTTTTATCAATAATGCTCTTACGCACAGAGCCTGCAGCCTGAAATCCACATGCCTGCACTTTATCAAGCAAAGGAGAAAAGCACCGGATATAAATAAGAATTTAAAATACTCAACTGTACATAATCTGCGTGTGCACATGTTTTCCTTTTAAGGAAACAACAATGAATTCATTCACAGCAGAAAACTGTGATTTGATGTCGAGTTTACAGATCCTTTAATTGACAAATTAAGTGAATTAAATCGACCTCATCATGCACTTAGGTCGTGACTGTAGTTCACAATTAAAGTAGATAGTGAAGGGAAACATGAAAAGTGTAGTGAAGGACTTGATATTTAGTTTTCGGTGATGTGTGCAAATCCATGAATAATGCAATGCCTGTGAAAGGACATAGGCATACGGGAAGATCGGGGTTGACGATGGATGGCATGCGTGTAGGTCAGTTAGAACCTATATCGTGCTCCAGTCTTAAAACCGCCGACCGATCGACTGACCGGTTTTAATAACGTCGGCCGTGCCCCGGTCACACATTTTGAAGGCCGACCAGCTGGTTAATTTGATTAGACCCATGTCGATCGCTGACGACATTCAATCGATAGTAAATTGCTTAGTCAATCATCACAACATAAAGAGTATGCAAATGTAGCAAAATTTGAGAGTACACGCATGTTTTGTAACATAAATATTGCGGACTGTTGTTTAAAAAATTAAACAATGATTACCGGCAACTTATGCATGCAGTTTAAAACCTATTTTATCTGTGATTTAGTTTCCATAATCATTTATTCCAGCCTGTATGAATTGTGGAAGTATTGTGCATTCCTAAGCCACTCTTTAAAAAACTTATTCCAGATCTTGAATAACTTCACTACATGCGATGGTTTATATAACACGTAGAGTTAGAGATGCAATGAATTTGTCAATGCATCAGTCGATCGTGGATAACTGTTTGATAAGCCAAGACTACACGCGATAAATTTTGATTGAATCTGTACACGGACACTCACTGAAACGAAAAGTTGATGACAAGTTTGCCGAGCTCATTGTTCCAGACTCTTACACGTCAGCTTGCGATCACCAAGGTAAACTCAAAACATTTGAATTTAGGTTGTATGGTGGAGAGAGTTCTCAATAGACGCTACAAATCACTGGAATTCCTTCACAAGCGAAGAAGTAAATATCACGTCAGTGAATCACTTTAAAGCAAGTTTGCACGTCGCAGAGAAAACATTTCGCAACATTAGCATTCAGGCAGTGATCAAATTGTTCATTTCGGAACTTTAATGGCTAGAAAAACTTTTATTATACTGGAGCTTAGAATTGTTAATAGTCTAAAGGCTTTTTTGGGGAGGCGGGAGTAGTAAGCAAGTGACAAACACTCGACCGGCGCCCCCCCCCTCTGGAACGGTAGAGTGTCGTGGTCGGCCGCCGTGGTGCTTCGTGTCTGAGTCCCCCCCCCTCTGGAACGACAGAGGTTGTGGTCTGTCGTGGTGTGCCGGCCAGGTGGGTTTACATTCACAATATGTTCGCTGACTCCCCCCCCCCGAAAACGACAGAGTGTGAGACTCGGGTGAGTTGGTCCGACCGTCCAGGTTGACGTGGGCGACCGTCCAGGTTGACGTGGGCGACCGTCTAGGTTGTCGTGGATGGTGAAATGGCTGCCAGATTCGGATTCAGCGTAAAATTCTGCATCGGTAGGGTGAGTTTCAAGGCAATCGACGAGAAAAAATTTTTCTTCAAAATTTTAACAGAGTTAGAATTTGGGACGTTTTGGTGTGTAGCGCCCAAACGAAGCATCGGATGAGAAAACGGAGGCCAGATTCGGATTCAGCGTGAAATTCTGCATCGGTAGGGTGAGTTTCAAGTCAATCGGAGAGAAAAATTTTCGCTGACGTCCCCCCCCCTCTGGACAGCTTGCTTCGATTTTGGCTTCCAGTGGACGGATTTTGTCGTGCGATAGCTCGTTTGAAAGCTAAGAGTGAGACAAATTCAGTGAAAGAATCGGCTTGTTCCTATCTGTCTTCGTTCAAAAGTTAGAGCGGTTACAAGATTTTAGGTCGGAGCTCGCTTACCTGAAAAAATCCTAAGTGTCAGAGTGACTTTGTATGGGTAAAAATTTGAAAATTTTCCAAAGTGTGGAATTTCGACCTGGGACCGTCACCAAAACATTTTTCATCAAAGTTTGAAATTTCACTGACGTCCCCCCCCCTCTGGACAGCTTGCTTCGATTTTGGCTTCTAGTGGACGGATTTTGTCGTGCGATAGCTCGTTTGAAAGCTAAGAGTGAGACAAATTCAGTGAAAGAATCGGCTTGTTCCTATCTGTCTTCGTTTAGATGTGAGACGCCATTTAAGATTTTGGGAGATAGTCGAAAAACGACAGAGTTAGAATTTTGGGCGTTTTGGGCTCCAGCGTCAGAACGAAGCATTGGATGGGAAAACGGAGGCCAGATTTGGAATCAGCTTGATGTTATTGTCCAATGAGGATCATCATCCAATGAGAATCAAGCATTTCTTTATAAATAGCGAGCCTTCCACAGTGAGAATCATTCCATCGTTGAATCACACGAGTGACGGACGCACATTTTCTCTCTCTCTCTAGTTCCCTGTTCTATTATCCAACTAAAATGGTAAGTCGCTACTTCCCTCCCTCTCCTCCCTTGAACGTAAACTTAATACAATCTTTTTTCATTTTCAGGCATCTACTCCATCTACTGCACTAGTAGGACAAAATGGCGGTCAGAATCTACAAGGTTCGCTACGGTCAGATCATCTACAACTGAGACCAGTGGAAGAAACAACCAAGGTACATAATCCTACACCGCTACAGCGTAAATTTAAACAAGCCTTGCGTTATGATGATCATAGCGTAGTACTCCAAACGGGAATGCTCTCTTCCACGGATGTCAAGATAATGCACAATCAGTATGGGGACTACATACTGATCCCCGTGAGTCCGTACATTCGCCACCAACTTGATATTATTGAGGAGTACGTGACATTAAATATGGACATTCCTACTCCTCTTGCTCAAGAGTGGAAGGCGAGAGATGACAAGGATACTCCCTATAGAAAGATTTGGGATGGTAATCACATTTGCCTACCGGTATCACATTGGTGTACTTACTATAAGAAGGATGGAGATCATTCAATACAGATGTGATGAGCTCGGAGAAGGTACTTGGGATATCCTTTTCAAAGTGAATGGGGTATATTATGGTCGACACAAGGATAATAAAATAGCCTCTCTCTCCATGCATATGGAATCCATCCTATATATTCCGAAACCACCCAACGTGGACGACATAATTGATCAAATCCTTAACAGCAGTGGTACGAAGCGCAAGTCGGAGAAGAATGCTACATCAAAACGCAAATCAAAGAAGGAGAATTGCTAGTCCTTTCCTAACTCTACCCTATGACAATTCACTCATGTGCTTTGAGTGTCGTAGACGTGGTCTTATTAGATACATTTTACTTCTTCGTTGCCATCAAATCATTTGTGTATTTTGTCGTGAAAAGCATCGATGTAATTCTTCATTTTGTAATATGTTATAGAACGTTTCCTTAGATGTGTAAATTTCCGTTTTAGGCTTCTATCATCATTTTTATGGATTGTGAGGGTGAACCTGTACAGGAGCTCAGTGCTATTGCTATGAACAATTGGACATATCAGATTGTTAGTGTCTATCATCAACATGCCAACTGCGATCCCAATGTTGATCAATGGGCGAGAAAACACATTCATGGACTTAATCTGAAATATTTGCAAGACTATGGCTTTTCTTGTGAAGTGCTCTTCTTATTGACTTTAAACGATGGTTAGCTGCTTTCAATGTTATACGCATCTTTTGTAATAATCCTGGTAAGGAGAGAAAAGTATTTCCCAATCTAATCATTGATGATATTTTGCTCCCGCCTTGGGATAGTAGAGTGAATCAACATTATCATGAAGTCACGAAACGTTTTAAGGATTTGTGTGTTCCTATTTTGTCTGTTCGTTGTAGTAGCTACGTTCATAACCAATGCTTCTTTCCTCCTTACCTCAACACTGCCAAAGTCCTGTATGGTTATCATTGCTCGCTGTATGATAGTTATCAGCTGTATCTATTTTATCTCTTTCAAACCATTGATTTATAATGCATGCTTGTTACCGTTATTCAATAAATGTTACTATGAGAAGAGTTGTTGTTTTCATGCAATGGATGGGTTAGTTAAAGGGCGATCATGTCTTTCTCAAACGACTGCGGAACATTACGTTTTCATAGGCAAAGTTTAAAAGGAGCTGTTCAAGATTATGTGATAAATTTTCATAAAGATGAGACCGACATCGAAGCAGTGGTCGATGATGCTAGCACTCTATTTCTAAAGTTAATGAATACATTCTCTGATAGCATTGTCATGGCGCGATTAGTTGCGAAAATTAAGTTTAGTCATTTTGGAAAGGAAGAGGTGGAAAGTCGCTCTTTCCATTTTGCTTCTTATTCAATGGAAGTGGTAGATCACCCCGAAGAATTTTTTAAAAGACATATGATAAAAATTGCTGAACGTCTTAACGCATTTAACCATCATGGTAGCAGTCTAGTGATTGAAGCGATTTCAGATATTCACATTCAACTTTCCATAAAGAAAAATTGAAAATGCAGTGGTACTTGATTGTAGCACAACTGGTTTTCGAGCTATGTCTGCTCACTCTCGAAGTATATTCCTTCTGTACATGCGTCTATTATTTAGAAAAGGCTAGCAAATTCATATCTTCAAAAAGACTTGCTATAGACATCGGTAACGGTGAAACTATGTGTTGCGATGTATGTAAGCGAAAGGATGGAAATGAAAAGCGCATCTTCAAGAGATGTAAGCATGCTTTTTGTCAACGCTGTTTCATACGTAATTGCATTCAACTTTGCCAATGTAACCACTGCGACATTGCTCATTTCGAGTGTCACTTATGTCGCAATAGTTAGTACCTATGCAAATGTGGTAAAGATAGGTTTTAGCAAAGACTAACACGGAAAATGGCGAAACGTAAAATGACGAAACGTAAAAGTCAAAAGTTTTCTTCAGCCATTCAAGCTCTCCGACGAATGAAAGCAAATCAGCGATACAATGCTATACGACATGCTAACGATAAATTCATTTGTGAAATTATTTCTCATGTGAGGAAGTTGAGGACGAAGAAATTAGCGCCAAAACAACGAAAGTTACTTAAGCGATATGCTACGAAATTGCGTTTCATCTCCAATCCTAAAGTCGCCCTTCAAAGAAAGAGCAAAACTCTAACACAAAAGGGCGGTTTCCTTTCAGCAATACTTCCAATGATAGCTCCTGCCGTGGGCAACCTATTGGGAAATATCTTTGGCTCTAAGCGTTAATTATGCAAATGTTGAGTCTCAAAGTAATAAAATGGATTTCAGACTTCAATGTGATAAAGTTCTGACTGTATCAGGTCCATCTCATGCAGGTAAAACTGTTTTCACGCTGAATTTATTGGATAAAAGAAGGGAGTTGTTTAAGGAACCTATCAATCGAGTGATTTGGTGTTATGGTATTTATCAACCGTCGCTGTTTCAGGAATTGCAAAGTCGCAACTTTATTCGACATGAAGGAATTATTCCAGTGGATAAACTTCAGTCTAATGATGTTGTTGTATTGGATGATTTATTAAAAGAAAGTAAGAATTCAAAGATGTTACAGATATGTTCACTCGCGCAGCACACCATAAAAGGTGTTTTATCATCTATATTACACAAAATTTGTTTCCTGATGGAAAAGAAGCTCGTACACGAAACCTGAATACACACTATTATGCTATTTTCAAGAATCCGCGAGATAAAAGTCAATTTGAAATTTTAGCGCGACAAGTTGCACCCAGAGGATCAAAAGCCTTAATTGAAATTTTTCAAGCAGCTACTGAAAAACCATACGGTTACTTATTCATTGACTTTACGCAAGAGTGTCCGGAAGAATTTAGATTTCGAAGTGATATTTTGAAAACACCCATGATTATCTACAAACTATGAGTTCTTATTCTCGCATGATTGTTATTCCTCAGGATGAATATGTACAATTGACTGCCATGCAGCAAGTAAAGCAACCTCTTGCAAATCAAATGTATAGGAAAGAAATAGATTATCAGCAAAATGTTCACATCAAAGATCCACATCGTGCTGTATTATTACAATCGGAAACTGTTGAGCAATTGAAAAACTTGAAGAATAAGATGCGTGACTCTGTATCGACTGCTACACCTTTAGCATCTCGCGCACATGCCATATCTCTTTTCAACAGTATTGAACCCCATCTCAATGTAAATGATAGAGGAGAAATCATTACAGATGAAAATAAAGTGATTGATGCTTCACGTTATGAAGACTTGATTCAGTATGCGACACGTAGAAAGCGCCGTCAGGGCTATGTTCCACCTGGTTGGTCATACTTTCTTAAACTATTGAAAAAGCATAATGTGCCAAAATTTGCTTTAAATAATGAGACATTGAAAGAACTTGATTCAACAGTGGCTACTACTCCAATGCTTCAGGCGATGAAAATGCCAACAAATTGGTTTAAGGCGTCACCTGCTACATCCCCTCCCACACTCACTAAGCAAACAAGAGGAAGAACTCGACGTAGATCTACATCGCCACTAAAACTGGTAAAAGGAAAACGTAAAACAGCTCCTCCTAGGAAATACATGTTCTCAGACTATAAACATGAAGCAGATGTGTTGCTTGCCATGTAATGAGCCGCCAGAGGTGAATGTCGTTGTCACTTGCACTTGCTGCGCCAGCTCTCATAATGAAACCCCTAAGCAATGTGAACACGATCGCAAAACCGCTAAAGCTAAATGCTGCAGTTGTTGTAAATGTAGAAAGGCAAGAAAACAAAAAGATGAGAAGGAGGAAAAAGAGTCAGCCGTCATCGACTGAACGTTTGAAGTCAATCTATTATGATGTAAAACATCCGGCAGGATTTGCATCTATCAAGAAATTATCAAAAGCGAGTGGTCTTCCACAATCACAAGTGAAACGATGGTTAAAGGGTCAGGCTACCTATACACTCCACAAACAAGCGAAAAAGAAGTACCGCACCCGCCATTATATTGTTCATGACATCGATGAACAGTGGCAAGCAGATTTGTGCGATGTTGCCTCCATTTCAAAACATAACTCGGGCAATAATTTTATTTTAACCGTCATTGATATTTTCTCGCGTTATGCGTGGGCTCAACCTTTAAAAACTAAAGAAGGGAAAGGAGTAGCAAAAGCATTCCAAACAATTTTTCGAGAAGGTCGCATTCCAAAAAGAATTCAGAGTGATCAAGGAAAAGAGTTTGAAAATCAGCATGTGACAAGATTATTTGAGAGGCATGACATTGAGTTGTTTAGTGTAAAGAGCGCTTATAAAGCTGCACTCGTTGAACGTTTTAATCGCACATTAAAAAATCGCTTGTGGCGACATTTTACTGCCAACTTGACACAAAATTGGACAAAGGTTCTACAAGATACACTCCATGCCTACAATCACTCTATCCATCGTTCTATTGGACTCAGACCAGTAGATGTAAATGCTGACAATGTAGATAAAGTGCGCGAATCATTCCAACGTAAACGCACTCATGTGAAAAGTGATGTGAAAATTGGCGATAAAGTTCGTATCTCAAAAGTGAAAAGTGTTTTTGCTAAAGGGTACCTTCCGAATTGGACAGAGGAGGTATTTACAGTATCAAGGATTAATCAAAAAGACTCTCCGACCACCTACAAGTTGAAAGATTACGATAATGAAGAAATTGAGGGTAGCTTTTACCGCGATGAGATTGAGGTAGTCACTGAAAGTGAAACATATTTGGTAGAGAAAATCATTCGATGTAAAAAACGGCAAGGTGAAGAATGGTGTCTTGTTAAATGGACTGGTTATCCTTCAAGTATGAACTCTTGGATGCGTCGTGCCGACATCTTTCATCTAAGTGATCGACAGTGATTCATGCAAAGTTGTAACTAACAATGTTTAGGGTTTGAGCTATGAATCCAACTGCCTCATTTTATTCACGACCCTCCTATGTAAGTGGCGGAGGACAAATTTACATCGGTGCTCGCCGCCAACGTGGAGGTAGCATACTTGGTGCACTGAAATCTGTTGTAGCACCTCTCATATCCAATGTCGGTAGATCTTTAAAACGAAATGTTTTAAGTAATGCCGTTGGCTTTGCTGGTGATGTTGCTAGTGATCTTTCCAGAGGTAGAAGTTTTAAGAGCAGTTTGTTGAATCGTGGGAAGGAACGCGGTTTAAAAACATTGAAGCAGACCATTGCTGGTGTTACTCAAGGAAAGAAATCACCTAAACGAATGAATAAAGGAAGGAGGAAACATCGCGGAGCTGGTAAGGTGCGATCTTCAGTCAAAAGGCATTCACGCAAACGTCGCAGAGGCTCTAATCATTCATCAGGCGCTAAACGACGACGCTGCTATAACTTCTAATCATGGAGTGTAAAACTTCCGGTTTTTGTTTGTTCGATCAACAAGCCATACAGACAGATATTCTTAGTTCAAGTATTGTAGATTATCATCCTCGAACAGCTGAGAATGCTGGCCCCATTGAATTTGTTATTCCTGGTGGTAGTGATGACTACATAGATTTGAGTTATGCGATGCTTGATTTGAGGTTTAGAATTCAGCAAGCAGATGGAACTGCTATTGACGATGCACATAAAGTTGGACTGAACAATTTACCATTGACTACATTACTTCGTGATGTTTCTCTAACGATTGGAGAGCAGCAAGTGGAAGGTGGTCAAAGCGATTATCCCTATAAAACATATTTCAATCATGTATCACAGTTTCATCCAGCAGCACAAAAAAGTCATATGGAAGCCATGGGATGGTACAGAGATGAAGCAGGAAAATTTGATGTTGAAACAAACAGTGGCTTTGTAAAGCGATCTGCTATGATTAAAGATAGTAGAGTATGTCAGCTATATGGTCCGCTGAATTTAGACTTCTTTAGACAGTCAAAGTTTTTACTCTGTAATACCAGCATGCGACTCAAGCTGACATTGAATAAGCCTGAATTTGCGCTGAATGCATTTGCTAAAGTTGACAATTTTAGAATTCATGTGGAAGATATTGCACTTTACATTCGTCGAGTAGTACCGAATCCAAGTGTCATTGGAGGGCATGCTGAAGGCCTTAACCGCCAAAATGCCATTTACCCCATTCAGCATACAAAGCTTCTCACCTTTACAATTCCGAAAGATCAAAAGAGTTTCATGAAAGATGGCCTCTTTCCATCGGAAGCACCGAAGCTCCTCATGGTGGCAATGGTTGAAAATGATGCATTTAATGGTAATATAAAGAAGAATCCTTTCAATTTTAAACACAATCAGTTAAGTGAAATTGCTTTACGTGTAAATGGTGTGAGTCATCCTGGTCCACCCTACAAACCAGATTTTGCTTCGGATCAATTTATGCGCAGTTATGTTGATTTTATGGATGTTTTTGGCTTTTACAATACGGATGACACCAATGGACTGACTATGAAAGAGTTTAAGAGTGGATATACTATTTATGCATTTGATTTGACTGCTGACAGCGATATTAGTGCACCCTATCGTCAAGCGAACGTGCCTCATAATATTCGTTTGGATTTGACGTTCAAAAGAACACTACTTGAGACGATCAATGTATTAATTTATGCAGTCTTCGATTCAAATATTGAAATTACAAAGTATCGTGACGTGATTCTTCAGTATAATCGTTAATGAGTTGGTTGACTGCTGACGATATTAAGACTAAAGTGCAGCGTAATGCAGACGAAGCGACGTTGAAAGCTTTCGATAATGTCTATTCACTCGATACCTTACCACCTGCAGTAAATCACTATCCCATCTTTATTGTGCTAAACACTCATTCACAGAATTTAGGCGGTGAGCATTGGAAAGCGATCTTTATTGGAGAAGACCGACGTGGTGAACTATTTGACTCTCTTGCTCAACCTCCAAATATACCAACACAGCAGTGGTTGAGAAAACATACGCGTCAATATCAGCGAAATGAACGCATACTACAACATCCACTTTCATCAACGTGTGGTGCTTTTGTACTGTACTTCATCTTAAAACGTTTACATGTATCTCGATTTGCATCTATTATTCAAAACTTTTCATGTAATCCATCCTCTAATGAAAAAATGATTTGTAAGTTCTATCATGATTTGAAATAAAAACATCATGTTGGAAAAATTGTTTTTTATTTTACAATCCGCTGGGTACGTACATACTCAATGAGATAGTCTAGGATCATATTTGCTTGTACATGAGATTTTAGTCCAGTAATGATCACTTTACTATTATGAAAGATTGCCACATGCACAGGTAACCAACAACTAATGAGAGCTGCAGGAAAAAGTTCGGGTTCATAACACAAACTGTAACTGCTGGTACAAATCTTCAAAAATGATAGACTGTCACTCAATTGAGTAGAGATCACCATATTGTCCACAGTCAGATTCGACATCACACACCTCTCCCTCTTCCATATCCGACGTAGTAGTCTTTGTAGCTCTAAGCGCATTGACTGCGCCGATGAATGAGAAAGGGCGCCGAGAATCTGTACAGTCCCATTTGGGAAGAGTTGAAGATTTCGTGAATTGTTCATCTTCACCACTAACATTTGAGGACGGCCCGGGTAATACTTGCTGTTTGGAAGCTGTTGGTGTAATGTTGTGAGATCGATTTTGGTGTAGAGTCTGAAGCGACGGAGAATGTTGACGATGGTGTAGCGATGGCGCTTCATGATGAAAGAATGAGTAAATTGAGCGATGTACCTTCCTTTTATACTTTTCCCAACTACCTTGATGAAATGTGAAGTTAGTATGAAGTTGGGAATGATAGAGTTGAATTCGCCGATTGTTGACGCGCAGCCAGATGCGATTTCCAATACGTGAATGTCTTTTCATATAGAAGTATTTCAAGTCCTTCATGATATGATGTAGAGATTGAAAATGACGATAAGATAAAGCAAACTCTCTTCTCACATTTCCAGTTGAATCTTTGAAATAGACGTTTCGATCATGATCCGTTTCAATACGTTGTAGGGAATCTAATTTCCAACTCATGATGTGTGGTAGTCATGTCTGATTAAGATTTGCATAGTAGGGCGATGAACTCACGACGAATAAATGTCATGATGGAGCGATGTATATATCTTCTATACTTCTCCCAATTGTATTTGCGAAATGAGAAACAGTTTGCGGAATGAGAATGGTAGATTTGAATTTCATTTCTGTAATGTTGAAGCCAAACTTGATCACCCAAGGAGATGAATCTTAATGTTTCAAAATATTCCAAATCCCTCATGATATCATTGAGGTTGACAAATTGTCGCCATGTTAATGTAATTCCTCTTGATGTATGACCATGAGAATTTTTGAAATGTACGTTTCCATCACGATCAACTCTGATATATTGTAGAGAGTCCAAAATCCAAGTCTTCATGATGTTATGCAAAGTTGCAGATTAGCAATATAAAAATGTCGTTTTATCATATTTTGCTTAGCAATGCGGCTACAAAGAGATTTACTAGTAATCGAGCTGCACTCTTTTCTACTCCCATTGATCATGTACAACAGCTAAATGGAAATTGGGAAGTGGGTGTCACTCAACTTGTTTATAGCAACTGTGTCTATACTTTTGATCATGAGGTGATGACTATTAATATGAGGCGTACAGCTGCTTACCAATGTGAAAAGGGGTGCCGAGTATACATTCCACAGTGGTCAAAGAAAGATCTCTTATCATGTAAAAAGTTTATATATGATTTCTTGAATAAAGCGTGTAAACATATTGTCCAATTTACTCCACACAATGATGATTATAATTATGTACATCATGTAGTTGAGAAAGATCGGATTGTTGGTTTAAGTCCAAGTTTAAGAAATGATTTAGGCTACCTCGCTAGCGCCTTAACAAGCTATGATAATTTTAACGTTAATTACCACATAAGTGGTCATAAACAGTTAATATATCGAGAGGAAGCTTATTATGTAGATCTTATTCCAAGAAATGAGAAGACGTTGGTGAAGAAGATTGTGATTAAGCCAAGAAAGACAAACATGACTCCTGAAACATTATTGAAGAAATTTAATTATCTCCTTCGAGTTGATGGTAAACAAGTGGCAACATTGACTTATATCAAATCATCTAATCATATTGCAATAAGCAAATTAAATGATGATGATCTAGTATTAGTTTGTTCAAAAGATTTTCATCAGTTCTTACGACATCGTTCTGCAGCTGTTCATGGAAAATCTGATATGCAACATTTACCATGTGAAAGGCCAAATCAATTTGATACAGAATGGGCCGTATCTTTATACAGAAAGTGTGTAGAGCCTTTTGGTGGTTTCTTACATGAAACAAGAGTGTTGATGCCTCGCATTATTACTTCGGTTAAATTGGTTGTAGATTATTTAAATGAAGTGATTAATGAGCAACATATTTCATTTTCTGAAAAAGAAGGTACTTTGTCTCTCACTATAAATGGAAAAGGTATTGAACTAATTATGGATAAAACTCTAATGGACATTTTGGGTTTTGATCAAAATATCTTTAAAAGTGGTACTGTAACCAAAGCTAGCGCAGACATGTCGCTATCGCGTCGTATTAACTATTTTCAGATATATTCCAATATTGGTGAAGATGTACGTGTGGGAGATGTTGAAGCTCCATTGCTAGCAATGATACCATACCAGCCAAAAAGCTGCAGTATTTTATCTGAGCATACTTTCAAGAAAGTGCATTATACAAAGCTGAAATCAAACTACATCCCACAAATTGATATTGCCATTTATGATGATGCTGGTGCGTTGATTCCTTTTCATAAAGATGCTGTGACAAGTATTACACTCCATTTCCGAATGAAGAGTTAATGCAAAAGTATGCTATTATATTTTTCCAATGTGAATAATATGGAAAGTGAAAATAAGGACTCGTTTCTAATCTACTTGCCCAGTAATGCTTCTATGAATAAATTTCCCAAAAATAAACCATCAGACTATCGAGTAGAATTAAATCGGCCACTGCATTTAGAAGGTGAATGGGAGGTTGGCGTTTCTAGTATTTGCTATGATAGCAATATTCAGAATGTGAATGATTTGGAAGAAATGATATTGACTCCTCGCACCCATGATGGAATAACGATGAATAATGCATTCCACTTCCCATACAATTTAACATCAGATGGAAAATGGAACTATGAATGGATTCAGATAAAATCAGATTCTTATGAGCCATTTGGGAATGAGAAAATTATTAAGGCATTCAACAGTGGTAATACTTCCATCATGAAGAATAAAAATCAGAAAGCTTATGAGTTTACTATCTATCATTGGAGTGGGAGACAGTTCCTCCGCTTTCATTCTTTTACTAAAGGTCTTACGCTGAGGTTGGATAGTGAATTCTATCCGCATCTTGGTTTTGGCCATGGACTACATCTAACGTCAATTGCTACTGCAAATGTTAGAAAAGTTTATTCAAATCGAATCAACAAATTTCATTATAGATTTAAAATATTTGATGAAGATGTTGTAGAATGCGAAGAACGCATCATTTTGAAAAAGCGTGGTGTTCAACCTTTATCACTTATTGAGTTAGTAAAACGATGGAATGAGACTGTGGGTAAGAAGTATGGAGAAAAAATTATGGCGGACAAAAATAAGTTGGTTATTCAGAAATATAATGACAAACTTACAGTTTATTTCTCTCCAACCTTGCGTCATTTTGTAAGACATTATACACCTATTATTGGAAGCGGTGTGGTGTATGCTTCTCATGAATATCACACTAAAGCTGATTCAGTTAATGATGAATGGTGGGTGGACATCTATGGCGATCGCATCAAGAAAATTTACCAGTCTTATGAAGAATCTAAAGTTGCTATCAATATAATGCCGCGTCTATATCATACAGTTGAAAGCTTCATTCATGTAGTAAATCCTTATATACAACAGAAGTTGAAGCATGTGATGAAAAGTAAATATGATGTAAAGACACACCACATTTCGTTTTCAATTGAAAATCAACGCGTTGTTCTGAAACTGGGTGATGACATTCAATGTCAATTGAGTAAAAATTTGAAAAAACTCTTTGGTTTTTCAATGCTACAAACAGTGTTTGCTGCTGCGCATACGATTGGTATAGAAACACCAATGACACTTGATAAACATGAACAGCACCTTTACATTCAAAGTGATTTGATTCTACCTATTTCTGTTGGTGAGAAAAAAGAATACATTTTACGTGATTTCATTCATGATAAAGACGCTTCATATGGAATAGTCGAGAAGATGTTTGAATCTATTTTCTATCATCCCGTCGTCAAACAAACTATACCCTCTATTGCTATCAAAATTACCAATGGTTTACAAGAGTGCATCCATGTGAAAGATACTAAATCCCTCATAACGTTAGTGTTTCGGAAAACAAAGTGAAGTCATTGTGATATGTTTATTGAAATATGTACATGAATGTGAAGCAATAGACTTTATACAACATCCACTGAAAATATATACATGAGCGCACTTCAATAAACATTGTTATATACAAAAAGTCTTTTTACTTCGTGAAGGGTGGAAATATACAGGGATAGGAAAAATGTCTTTCAGTGGAAAAGTCATCACATGGGGAATGTACAGATGTGGACACATATTCACAAGGAAAAAACAATCTCATGCGATGCATAAAACAACAATGTTTATCTACAGAAATCAACATCAAAATACTAAGTTAAGGATGATTATGCTAAGACGTCTCCTGAATGTGGTAGTGTGAGTTTAATTCTTTTGGGTGGTGGTATGTTTGTGTCAGGATGTCCATGTGGAAGAGATATGTTGTGTTCTAACCAGCACCTCTTATCCTCCCATGCTGAAAGCGCCCGTTTCCTAAAAGTATGAGTTTTGATCTCATGCGACTTAGATTTTAAGATTGTCATATTGACAAACGTTATATTTTTATTTCTATAGGCTTTCCTGAAATTCTTATGTTTCATATTTTGCACAATGGATTTTGATATGCCTTTAGCGCGCTTAATGCTATCATCACTATCCTTTAATTTCATAGAATACATTTTTGGACGGAGGAGAATCATTTCATCTATTTCCTTCCCTGCTGTCTCATCCTTAAAGCAGCCAAGTTTTGCCTTATTTTTGATGGAGTAGAGTGGATGATCAGCAGGATAATTTGATGTATCAAAATATCTTTCTAAAGATTTTCCTACTTCATTGAAATTTAAATCTTTTTGAGTGGTAATACCTAAGAAGAAACTATCTGTATCACCACCCAACAAACGAACCTCTTTTACGAGAGGACATGGTTTTAGTATTTTATAAAAGAGTTGGTACATTTCAAGCTTAGAATAATCTAGTACAGCTTGACCAATATAGATGGGTTTGCACAACTCAACTTCAGATTTTATCATTTTAACACCTATAAGGTCCTCATCGATAATGTCTCTATCGATGAATAGAGGTGATGAGGTCAATTTGTGATACTTTTGATCATCATTAACTAGTTTGTAGTTTACGCGCTTTCTAACATCCTCCATCGTCTTACCAAATAGACTGTTGTTCTTATATTTATAAAAATCTTTTTCAAAGTTATTTTGGGCTAGTGCACGTTTCTGGCTGTTGCTATCAATATATGGCTTGAGGAAGGCTTTCTGTCTAAATTTAATAATGCGGTGAACTCTTTTTAAAATCATACCCATTTCTAAATAAAATTTTAAGATGCTAAAGTGGACTAGATAGTTTTCTTTATCATACTGGGTGAGTAAAAGTTTGCGACAAGGCTTATAGTCGGGTTGTCCACATGATTCTAAATCTTTATGAAATTGTTTCATAAAGTCGGAAAACATATCTTTACTCACTTCACCTGATTCGGGTGCGAGTGGAAAATCTACGGTTTTATGTTTAATATTATTTGGATAGATTAGATCTATCTCAAAATAATATCCCCAATCACCTTCATCTGGAATTGCTAGTATGTTAGAAGGGTTGGAGAAATGTTGAATATCACTATCATCTAACCAGCTAAACTCAGAGTGAGGTAGCGGTTTGGATAATGAACTACCATACAAATTATTTTGGTCATAATACTTCAGATGAGTCTGGTCATTGCCTACTGTTTCAGATTTTAACCTATGTTTATTTACAAATGTGAGACCACCGCGAATTCCTCGCTCAAATAAATTATACATCTCTGGATCTTGTAAGAGATGAATGGTCTCACCAGTCATTTTAAAAGCAGACTTAAATGACATGGCTGGCAGACTGACAAAGTGGACGGGATCTAACTTATCTTCTTCTAATGCCACTCGTCGAAACTCCTGAAATACATCAGCCAGCAAAAATACATCTAACTTAAGGTAGGCAATCATATATTCACCAAATGTATGGCAGTCAAATTTTATCCATGCATCTTGTGCATGATCATAATCTTCGGTCTTACATTCTGCGCCGGTCAAATCATTTTTAAATTTATCTATGGGCGGAAGAGAAGTCTCGCCGAGTTTACTAATCGCATCAAAATATGCATATGGAAAGACTCCTTTCCGTGTGATGACTTCATCGGTTAGATTTGGGTATTGTTTCTTAAGATTTTGTGTTAGTGGAAGAGACTTTAGATTTTGCACGAGAGAGGCCAGTGATGCAGTCATAAATTGGTAGGAATCTAAAAATTTTATATCAAAATAGACCGTCTTATTTTCTTTAGTTTTATCGACAGGCACTTTTGCTGTCATGGCCATAAACTTCTCTCTCGTTTGTGCTATTACATCAAGCTTCCACGCTTTCATTTGACCTAAACCTCCTTTTATTATCATATGGCTGTCGTAGCCCTTGAAATTATGGAAAATGACGGGTAATGTACGCCGTTTCATCCTAAGTGAAAAATTGCATTTTGAACAGAGTGCGTTTCTAAATTTACCATTGATGTGATCATGGTCGCGCACTTTCTTAATCTTATCATCGTCAAATGTTTTCCTACATTTGGGGCAAATGTTGCAACTATCAAATTTTGCTTGATCATCTGCTGTCATATGCAATGATCTGCGATAGAGTTCACCATCATGTTTTTGTTGAAATTTTACAGCCTGTTCGAGGAATTGTAGGAATTGGTAAATACAATCCTCACCTTGCCAGACGCGCATTTTATTTTGCCTACTCCTAAAGTGATCATGCCATACTTCATAGCAGGAAATGGCTGCTGGTCGATGGATGTTATCATCGATATAACATTCGATGTCAGCATAGATGACACGAAGAGGACTTAGTTCATCACCATTCTCTCTATATGAAAACTCCTTATCTTTGGGCATGCGCTCCATTTGCAGTTTACCTCGCTTACACCATTCGTAATGAGTTTCAAATTTAGTTTTCCTCCTAAAGTGGCGAATACATCTGTCGCAGTAATATAACTCTCTACTAGAGTTTTCTAAGTGGTGGTATAAGCGAGAGATTTTGGGAATACCGCAGTAGTGCCATTCCTCACTATCATCCTGTTTTACTAATAACAGGTTTACTGTACGTTCATAACAACTCGAACGCGAGTTGTAGCGCACACCCTTCAATCCCTTTTCCCAAACATGGAGAACTATTTTGATGTTGTTCAATTTTTCAAATTTTTCTATATCTTTAATTTTCATATCGTCACTATTACAGTCATCGAAGTTTAATTCATTCTCCCACTGTTGATACTTACTCTTGCGGTATCGACTATTCTGCACATCATTATAGTGGAGAATGGAGAGGACGGCATACTTAAAACATTGCGATTCGCAATCTACAGAAATGACTGCTGCTTTATTTCTTAAATTTTTCGGAAGTTTAAAGGAGCCTCGACCACTATGATTTCCTAATAAACTGATTTTAATCATGGCGGTCTCAATACCATCAAAAACGAGTCCACTATCACGCTCGTTAAATTTATCTATATTTAATTTTAACCCTTGGATATGAAAATTTATCCAAGACTCACAGTCTACAACTTCGGTTGCAGGAGAGGAGGGTATGTGAAACTCCAACCTCTCTATTATTTGTCCAGTATGGTGGTCGATTTTTACATATTTTATTTTAAGATAGATGAGCGCCTTCATTCTAAAATTGTCTAAATTGTTGAAGAGCGCTTCTATCAATGATGAATTTTGATGAAACCATTCCTCAAAGTTAGCAATGGTTTCTGAGGAGTCCATCTGGTAGTTCCTCACTAAATTATTTATGGACACCTCAGTGAGTCGGATAGAGGAGGTACCGTTGGTGTAGGTATCGTTCGTGTGTGTATGTTGAAGTCTGTGCGAAGATAGTTCAAAACGTGTCTCGAAAGACTGAATGCATAAATCGCAAGAAAAGGAGACATCGTTAACAGAATCATCCCTACCTTCGGAGATTGATGCCGGCTTAGGTCTACAAACACCTCGCTTGATGTGTCGGATGAGATCACGCTTCCTCGTGAAGATGTGTCCACAGTCAGCACATTGCCGATCGTCGCATTCCCGTGACAATGTTGATATGGAACTGGTATCACCTGAAAGAGAAATCATTCTTTCATCTCTGTTCAAGTCTCAGTGTATTGTTACAACCTACCTTGACTCAACAACTCTAAACTTTCCTCGAGAAGGGAGGGTGTTGGTGATGAAGTTGATGCCTGAAATTGAGGAAGATGCTATTAGCCACACGTTTGAGGGAGATGAGAGAGGAAATTTTCAACTTACCATTTGAACGAAATTATGTTTAAGCTTGATACTTCAACAAGATAGAGACTTCACTCAAATTTGGAATTCACTAAAGAGCAGTTCACTTGTACGCCTCAAATACAGAATTCGTCAGAGAACAGTTCACTTATGCGTCTCAAAGACAGAGTGAAATGATACGGATGTCACTTTGCTTATATACTTTCATTCTCTTCATTCATTGGATGTTCATTCTGATTGGCTGCTTGTGTATACTTAAGAATTAGAAAACATTTCAAAGTCATTATTCACAGTCAACATGACAAGCCCTCCAACAACATCAAACACAAAATTCTCTTCTCCATGCTCAACACCAAAGGCGCTCGTTACACCAAATGCACCAAGAAAGGCGAAGGTGGAGAAGGTGTACCGACTGGACAATATACGAAAGTTATCATTACCAGCGGACGAGGAAGAGGAGAGTGTATGTGAGAAGGAGTGTCCCGACTTAACAGGCGTGAGGTGGAAGTATCTCCAGTACGATACTGACGATGTGATGGAGATCACCAGCACGAAATTCCTCCACCAATTATGGGAGTGGTACACCCTAACTCCCAGCCACGAACTATGGCAGAGTGGGAGTATATTGATAAAGTGAGGCTCGCAGTGGAAGAACGATTAAAGCAACTGAACTGTTTTTGTTATCTATGTGAAGCCAGACTCTGGGACGATATTGACGATGAAGACCTTTTGAAATACATGCCATAATAAATTTTTACTTCATATTATCTTTGCTTTCATACTGACGTACTTGAATGGGGCTTCAGTGGATGATTTAACCATGTATACATTTTCATTTGGAAATAGTAGCACGCTTAGTCTAACTTGTAAATCTTAAAACATTTCATATGGACGATGATGATATATGAAATAGTGTCAAATAAAATTAAGATAGCTTACACTTCTGATACAGGGATAGCAATCGACTGCGATCCATGTGTAAAGAGCTTGTTAGACTACGGATGGGGTTAAGTGGATGATTTAACCATGTATACATTTTCATTTGGAAATAGTAGCACGCTTAGTCTAACTTGTAAATCTTAAAACATTTCATATGGACGATGATGATATATGAAATAGTGTCAAATAAAATTAAGATAGCTTACACTTCTGATACAGGGATAGCAATCGACTGCGATCCATGTGTAAAGAGCTTGTTAGACTACGGATGGGGTTAAGTGGATGATTTAACCATGTATACATTTTCATTTGGAAATAGTAGCACGCTTAGTCTAACTTGTAAATCTTAAAACATTTCATATGGACGATGATGATATATGAAATAGTGTCAAATAAAATTAAGATAGCTTACACTTCTGATACAGGGATAGCAATCGACTGCGATCCATGTGTAAAGAGCTTGTTAGACTACGGAAGAGAGAAGTGTGTTATGTTGCGTGTGGCGCGTGAGTGTCCTCCCATTTCATTCCATTCATTATTTTTCTTCCCCTCTGCATTCCATATCCGAGGATATGTGGCGGGCTTGGGACCGCTTTAGCTGCATTAGAAGGTTGGCCCTTAAAAGAGCCCATGGGTCGTTCTCCGTCCACCGACACTCCTCTCACTTCTGCAAAAACTCTGAAAGAAAAAGAATAGGAGATTAGATGAGCTACAAAAATGATCATGTTGAGGAAGCTTACTGGGAACTTTCTTCCGAACTTTTCGGACGACGAAGTCTTCAAGCTGACCGGTAACGTCCATACTCATGTGGAGACATCGGACTCCGTCGCCCTCATAACACTGCTGGGTCACGTTGGGGTCATCCGTGATGGTTGGGGCGTCGCATACATTATTCTCAAAGAGGGGAAGATGGACTTCATACACTCTCCTTTTTCGACACTTCAAACGCTCATGCAGTCGCTCCACTTCACCCGTCAACCTCTTATTAATAACCTTCACCTCCTCCGTCTCCTTCACCACGCTTCGCATCCGCTCTATCTCTTCATCCTTCCTCGACACACTCGCCTGCAAACTCTCCACCAAACCTGCCTTCCTCATCAACTCGCTCCTTTCCGCCATCCATTCCTTCTCCTTCTTTCTCAAGCTCTCCAACTCTTCCCTCGTTGCCCTATACCCTCAACCTTCACCTTCAGCTCTTCATTCTCCTTCAAAACTTTTCTATTATTACTTTCCAAAGCCATCACACGATCCTTCATTCTCACAAATACCTCCGTGTCATACGCCTCTTGCTGCCGTGGCGATGACGCTGCCATCGGCTTAGCCACTTCCTCCCCCTCCCACTCTTCCTTCAAATCCGCTATGTCCCCAAACAAATCTTCCATCACCGCATCCAAATCAACATCATCTTTCTTCTTCATATTCGCTCTCAACTCAACTTCCTCATTCGAACTCCCATCACTCGAAATCACATCACTCGCATTCCTCACCACTTTCTCCCCAATCACGTCCTGAATCGTTGCCACCGCCTTTCTCACCTCTTCCCTTTCCAACAACTCTCCCTCAAACCATGCCTTGAACCCCTTCTCTCCGATGTTCCCACTCTCACACTGCAAATGCGCCTTCATAAATTCCTTCTCATCCCCCATCACACATTTCCGACAAGACACACACAACCTCAACATCACTTTCCTCTCATGGCCCATCGTCCCCTCTTTTTCTTTTAAATGTTTCTTGAGTTCGCTACCTCTGGCAATCTTGCCACAACTACACTTGCCCACCAACATCTTGGCATTACTCGATTTTGTCATGATAATTCTGTAAAGATAGAGTAAAATTTGATAGCAAGTGTTTATAGGATACTACTTGCTGATATGCATTGAAAGACTAAGTCACCAAACATTTGATAGCAAGTCAGCAACCGTTTGGGTGTTAAGCTCTTGAATCCGTTACAGGCATTACTCAGAGGGGATCTTATCCCAGCTCCAAGGCCTCGACCCACAAATCCAACCTCGATCGGACAGAGCGTGCGTCATATCACTGTGTTGGTATCCGGGCCCCAGTTTTGACATGAAAACCGGTGGAGTTATTTACAAGAGGAAACGACCCAAGTCACAGAGACTCATAAACGACTGCTTTTTATTCAAAAACTTTAATTATTATCATTAAATATGAATTTAAATTTTTCAGTATTTTAGTACTACTCATAAAACGTTTATAAGTAGTCTGTCACCTTCAGCATAGCAAACGCTGTCGAATGTTTTTTGAATCAAGTCTAAAGGACTTGTAGAAGCAAAGTTATAGCCGTTTGAAGATTTCGGCCTACTATCATCAAATGGTCAGTCATGCTATACTGACTAAGCTATAAGTCTGACACCTTAGCTGATATCAGCAATGTAAAGTCAGAAGTCCGATATCGGACCTCAAGAGAAACGACTTACCTGTAGTCAGTTTCTCAACTTAGTGAAATTCCTCTCCCGATCCCGTTCTTATATACCCTGTGAATATGCAATCGATAAGAGGGGGGGGACGTCAGTGAAATTTCAGAATTTGATGAAAAATGTTTTGGTGACGGTCCCAGGTCGAAATTCCAAACTTTGGAAAATTTTCAAAATTTTACCCATACAAAGTCACTCTGACACTTAGGATTTTTTCAGGTAAGCGAGCTCCGACCTAAAATCTTGTAACCGCTCTAACTTTTGAACGAAGACAGATAGGAACAAGCCGATTCTTTCATTGAATTTGTCTCACTCTTAGCTTTCAAACGAGCTATCGCACGACAAAATCCGTCCACAAGAAGCCAAAATCGAAGCAAGCTGTCCAGAGGGGGGGGACGTCAGTGAAATTTCAAACTTTTATGAAAAATGTTTTGGTGACGGTCCCAGGTCGAAATTCCACACTTTGGAAAATTTTCAAAATTTTACCCATACAAAGTCACTCTGACACTTAGGATTTTTTCAGGTAAGCGAGCTCCGACCTAAAATCTTGTAACCGCTCTAACTTTTGAACGAAGACAGATAGGAACAAGCCGATTCTTTCACTGAATTTGTCTCACTCTTAGCTTTCAAACGAGCTATCGCACGACAAAATCCGTCCACAAGAAGCCAAAATCGAAGCAAGCTGTCCAGAGGGGGGGGACGTCAGTGAAATTTCAAAATTTGATGAAAAATGTTTTGGTGATGGTCCCAGGTCGAAATTCCACACTTTGGAAAATTTTCGAATTTTTACCCATACAAAGCCAGTCTGACACTCAGGATTTTTTCAGGTGAGCGAGCTCCGACCTAAAATCTTGTAACCGCTCTAACTTTTGAACGAAGACAGATAGGAACAAGCCGATTCTTTCACTGAATTTGTCTCACTCTTAGCTTTCAAACGAGCTATCGCACGACAAAATCCGTCCACTGGAAGCCAAAATCGAAGCAAGCTGTCCAGAGGGGGGGGGACGTCAGTGAAATTTCAAAATTTGATGAAAAATGTTTTGGTGACGGTCCCAGGTCGAAATTCCACACTTTGGAAAATTTTCAAAATTTTTACCCATACAAAGTCACTCTGACACTTAGGATTTTTTCAGGTGAGCGAGCTCCGACCTAAAATCTTGTAACCGCTCTAACTTTTGAACGAAGACAGATAGGAACAAGCCGATTCTTTCACTGAATTTGTCTCACTCTTAGCTTTCAAACGAGCTATCGCACGACAAAATCCGTCCACTGGAAGGCAAAATCGAAGCAAGCTGTCCAGAGGGGGGGGGGACGTCAGCGAAAATTTTTTCTCTCCGATTGACTTGAAACTCACCATAGCGATGCAGAATTTCACGCTGAATCCGAATCTGACCTCCGTTTTCTCATCCGATGCTTGATCATCGGATGATCAATTTTGCTTGATCATCTGCTGTCATATGCAATGATCTGCGATAGAGTTCACCATCATGTTTTTGTTGAAATTTTACAGCCTGTTCGAGGAATTGTAGGAATTGGTAAATACAATCCTCACCTTGCCAGACGCGCATTTTATTTTGCCTACTCCTAAAGTGATCATGCCATACTTCATAGCAGGAAATGGCTGCTGGTCGATGGATGTTATCATCGATATAACATTCGATGTCAGCATAGATGACACGAAGAGGACTTAGTTCATCACCATTCTCTCTATATGAAAACTCCTTATCTTTGGGCATGCGCTCCATTTGCAGTTTACCTCGCTTACACCATTCGTAATGAGTTTCAAATTTAGTTTTCCTCCTAAAGTGGCGAATACATCTGTCGCAGTAATATAACTCTCTACTAGAGTTTTCTAAGTGGTGGTATAAGCGAGAGATTTTGGGAATACCGCAGTAGTGCCATTCCTCACTATCATCCTGTTTTACTAATAACAGGTTTACTGTACGTTCATAACAACTCGAACGCGAGTTGTAGCGCACACCCTTCAATCCCTTTTCCCAAACATGGAGAACTATTTTGATGTTGTTCAATTTTTCAAATTTTTCTATATCTTTAATTTTCATATCGTCACTATTACAGTCATCGAAGTTTAATTCATTCTCCCACTGTTGATACTTACTCTTGCGGTATCGACTATTCTGCACATCATTATAGTGGAGAATGGAGAGGACGGCATACTTAAAACATTGCGATTCGCAATCTACAGAAATGACTGCTGCTTTATTTCTTAAATTTTTCGGAAGTTTAAAGGAGCCTCGACCACTATGATTTCCTAATAAACTGATTTTAATCATGGCGGTCTCAATACCATCAAAAACGAGTCCACTATCACGCTCGTTAAATTTATCTATATTTAATTTTAACCCTTGGATATGAAAATTTATCCAAGACTCACAGTCTACAACTTCGGTTGCAGGAGAGGAGGGTATGTGAAACTCCAACCTCTCTATTATTTGTCCAGTATGGTGGTCGATTTTTACATATTTTATTTTAAGATAGATGAGCGCCTTCATTCTAAAATTGTCTAAATTGTTGAAGAGCGCTTCTATCAATGATGAATTTTGATGAAACCATTCCTCAAAGTTAGCAATGGTTTCTGAGGAGTCCATCTGGTAGTTCCTCACTAAATTATTTATGGACACCTCAGTGAGTCGGATAGAGGAGGTACCGTTGGTGTAGGTATCGTTCGTGTGTGTATGTTGAAGTCTGTGCGAAGATAGTTCAAAACGTGTCTCGAAAGACTGAATGCATAAATCGCAAGAAAAGGAGACATCGTTAACAGAATCATCCCTACCTTCGGAGATTGATGCCGGCTTAGGTCTACAAACACCTCGCTTGATGTGTCGGATGAGATCACGCTTCCTCGTGAAGATGTGTCCACAGTCAGCACATTGCCGATCGTCGCATTCCCGTGACAATGTTGATATGGAACTGGTATCACCTGAAAGAGAAATCATTCTTTCATCTCTGTTCAAGTCTCAGTGTATTGTTACAACCTACCTTGACTCAACAACTCTAAACTTTCCTCGAGAAGGGAGGGTGTTGGTGATGAAGTTGATGCCTGAAATTGAGGAAGATGCTATTAGCCACACGTTTGAGGGAGATGAGAGAGGAAATTTTCAACTTACCATTTGAACGAAATTATGTTTAAGCTTGATACTTCAACAAGATAGAGACTTCACTCAAATTTGGAATTCACTAAAGAGCAGTTCACTTGTACGCCTCAAATACAGAATTCGTCAGAGAACAGTTCACTTATGCGTCTCAAAGACAGAGTGAAATGATACGGATGTCACTTTGCTTATATACTTTCATTCTCTTCATTCATTGGATGTTCATTCTGATTGGCTGCTTGTGTATACTTAAGAATTAGAAAACATTTCAAAGTCATTATTCACAGTCAACATGACAAGCCCTCCAACAACATCAAACACAAAATTCTCTTCTCCATGCTCAACACCAAAGGCGCTCGTTACACCAAATGCACCAAGAAAGGCGAAGGTGGAGAAGGTGTACCGACTGGACAATATACGAAAGTTATCATTACCAGCGGACGAGGAAGAGGAGAGTGTATGTGAGAAGGAGTGTCCCGACTTAACAGGCGTGAGGTGGAAGTATCTCCAGTACGATACTGACGATGTGATGGAGATCACCAGCACGAAATTCCTCCACCAATTATGGGAGTGGTACACCCCTAACTCCCAGCCACGAACTATGGCAGAGTGGGAGTATATTGATAAAGTGAGGCTCGCAGTGGAAGAACGATTAAAGCAACTGAACTGTTTTTGTTATCTATGTGAAGCCAGACTCTGGGACGATATTGACGATGAAGACCTTTTGAAATACATGCCATAATAAATTTTTACTTCATATTATCTTTGCTTTCATACTGACGTACTTGAATGGGGCTTCAGTGGATGATTTAACCATGTATACATTTTCATTTGGAAATAGTAGCACGCTTAGTCTAACTTGTAAATCTTAAAACATTTCATATGGACGATGATGATATATGAAATAGTGTCAAATAAAATTAAGATAGCTTACACTTCTGATACAGGGATAGCAATCGACTGCGATCCATGTGTAAAGAGCTTGTTAGACTACGGATGGGGTTAAGTGGATGATTTAACCATGTATACATTTTCATTTGGAAATAGTAGCACGCTTAGTCTAACTTGTAAATCTTAAAACATTTCATATGGACGATGATGATATATGAAATAGTGTCAAATAAAATTAAGATAGCTTACACTTCTGATACAGGGATAGCAATCGACTGCGATCCATGTGTAAAGAGCTTGTTAGACTACGGATGGGGTTAAGTGGATGATTTAACCATGTATACATTTTCATTTGGAAATAGTAGCACGCTTAGTCTAACTTGTAAATCTTAAAACATTTCATATGGACGATGATGATATATGAAATAGTGTCAAATAAAATTAAGATAGCTTACACTTCTGATACAGGGATAGCAATCGACTGCGATCCATGTGTAAAGAGCTTGTTAGACTACGGAAGAGAGAAGTGTGTTATGTTGCGTGTGGCGCGTGAGTGTCCTCCCATTTCATTCCATTCATTATTTTTCTTCCCCTCTGCATTCCATATCCGAGGATATGTGGCGGGCTTGGGACCGCTTTAGCTGCATTAGAAGGTTGGCCCTTAAAAGAGCCCATGGGTCGTTCTCCGTCCACCGACACTCCTCTCACTTCTGCAAAAACTCTGAAAGAAAAAGAATAGGAGATTAGATGAGCTACAAAAATGATCATGTTGAGGAAGCTTACTGGGAACTTTCTTCCGAACTTTTCGGACGACGAAGTCTTCAAGCTGACCGGTAACGTCCATACTCATGTGGAGACATCGGACTCCGTCGCCCTCATAACACTGCTGGGTCACGTTGGGGTCATCCGTGATGGTTGGGGCGTCGCATACATTATTCTCAAAGAGGGGAAGATGGACTTCATACACTCTCCTTTTTCGACACTTCAAACGCTCATGCAGTCGCTCCACTTCACCCGTCAACCTCTTATTAATAACCTTCACCTCCTCCGTCTCCTTCACCACGCTTCGCATCCGCTCTATCTCTTCATCCTTCCTCGACACACTCGCCTGCAAACTCTCCACCAAACCTGCCTTCCTCATCAACTCGCTCCTTTCCGCCATCCATTCCTTCTCCTTCTTTCTCAAGCTCTCCAACTCTTCCCTCGTTGCCCTATACCCCTCAACCTTCACCTTCAGCTCTTCATTCTCCTTCAAAACTTTTCTATTATTACTTTCCAAAGCCATCACACGATCCTTCATTCTCACAAATACCTCCGTGTCATACGCCTCTTGCTGCCGTGGCGATGACGCTGCCATCGGCTTAGCCACTTCCTCCCCCTCCCACTCTTCCTTCAAATCCGCTATGTCCCCAAACAAATCTTCCATCACCGCATCCAAATCAACATCATCTTTCTTCTTCATATTCGCTCTCAACTCAACTTCCTCATTCGAACTCCCATCACTCGAAATCACATCACTCGCATTCCTCACCACTTTCTCCCCAATCACGTCCTGAATCGTTGCCACCGCCTTTCTCACCTCTTCCCTTTCCAACAACTCTCCCTCAAACCATGCCTTGAACCCCTTCTCTCCGATGTTCCCACTCTCACACTGCAAATGCGCCTTCATAAATTCCTTCTCATCCCCATCACACATTTCCGACAAGACACACACAACCTCAACATCACTTTCCTCTCATGGCCCATCGTCCCCTCTTTTTCTTTTAAATGTTTCTTGAGTTCGCTACCTCTGGCAATCTTGCCACAACTACACTTGCCCACCAACATCTTGGCATTACTCGATTTTGTCATGATAATTCTGTAAAGATAGAGTAAAATTTGATAGCAAGTGTTTATAGGATACTACTTGCTGATATGCATTGAAAGACTAAGTCACCAAACATTTGATAGCAAGTCAGCAACCGTTTGGGTGTTAAGCTCTTGAATCCGTTACAGGCATTACTCAGAGGGGATCTTATCCCAGCTCCAAGGCCTCGACCCACAAATCCAACCTCGATCGGACAGAGCGTGCGTCATATCACTGTGTTGGTATCCGGGCCCCAGTTTTGACATGAAAACCGGTGGAGTTATTTACAAGAGGAAACGACCCAAGTCACAGAGACTCATAAACGACTGCTTTTTATTCAAAAACTTTAATTATTATCATTAAATATGAATTTAAATTTTTCAGTATTTTAGTACTACTCATAAAACGTTTATAAGTAGTCTGTCACCTTCAGCATAGCAAACGCTGTCGAATGTCTTTTGAATCAAGTCTAAAGGACTTGTAGAAGCAAAGTTATAGCCGTTTGAAGATTTCGGCCTACTATCATCAAATGGTCAGTCATGCTATACTGACTAAGCTATAAGTCTGACACCTTAGCTGATATCAGCAATGTAAAGTCAGAAGTCCGATATCGGACCTCAAGAGAAACGACTTACCTGTAGTCAGTTTCTCAACTTAGTGAAATTCCTCTCCCGATCCCGTTCTTATATACCCTGTGAATATGCAATCGATAAGAGGGGGGGGACGTCAGTGAAATTTCAAAATTTGATGAAAAATGTTTTGGTGACGGTCCCAGGTCGAAATTCCAAACTTTGGAAAATTTTCAAAATTTTACCCATACAAAGTCACTCTGACACTTAGGATTTTTTCAGGTAAGCGAGCTCCGACCTAAAATCTTGTAACCGCTCTAACTTTTGAACGAAGACAGATAGGAACAAGCCGATTCTTTCACTGAATTTGTCTCACTCTTAGCTTTCAAACGAGCTATCGCACGACAAAATCCGTCCACAAGAAGCCAAAATCGAAGCAAGCTGTCCAGAGGGGGGGGGACGTCAGTGAAATTTCAAACTTTTATGAAAAATGTTTTGGTGACGGTCCCAGGTCGAAATTCCACACTTTGGAAAATTTTCAAAATTTTACCCATACAAAGTCACTCTGACACTTAGGATTTTTTCAGGTAAGCGAGCTCCGACCTAAAATCTTGTAACCGCTCTAACTTTTGAACGAAGACAGATAGGAACAAGCCGATTCTTTCACTGAATTTGTCTCACTCTTAGCTTTCAAACGAGCTATCGCACGACAAAATCCGTCCACTGGAAGTCAAAATCGAAGCAAGCTGTCCAGAGGGGGGGGGACGTCAGTGAAATTTCAAAATTTGATGAAAAATGTTTTGGTGACGGTCCCAGGTCGAAATTCCACACTTTGGAAAATTTTCGAATTTTTACCCATACAAAGTCACTCTGACACTTAGGATTTTTTCAGGTAAGCGAGCTCCGACCTAAAATCTTGTAACCGCTCTAACTTTTGAACGAAGACAGATAGGAACAAGCCGATTGTTTCACTGAATTTGTCTCACTCTTAGCTTTCAAACGAGCTATCGCACGACAAAATCCGTCCACTGGAAGCCAAAATCGAAGCAAGCTGTCCAGAGGGGGGGGGAGGTCAGTGAAATTTCAAAATTTGATGAAAAATGTTTTGGTGACGGTCCCAGGTCGAAATTCCACACTTTGGAAAATTTTCAAAATTTTACCCATACAAAGTCACTCTGACACTTAGGATTTTTTCAGGTAACCGAGCTCCGACCTAAAATCTTGTAACCGCTCTAACTTTTGAACGAAGACAGATAGGAACAAGCCGATTCTTTCACTGAATTTGTCTCACTCTTAGCTTTCAAACGAGCTATCGCACGACAAAATCCGTCCACAAGAAGCCAAAATCGAAGCAAGCTGTCCAGAGGGGGGGGGGACGTCAGTGAAATTTCAAACTTTGATGAAAAATGTTTTGGTGACGGTCCCAGGTCGAAATTCCACACTTTGGAAAATTTTCAAAATTTTACCCATACAAAGTCACTCTGACACTTAGGATTTTTTCAGGTAACCGAGCTCCGACCTAAAATCTTGTAACCGCTCTAACTTTTGAACGAAGACAGATAGGAACAAGCCGATTCTTTCACTGAATTTGTCTCACTCTTAGCTTTCAAACGAGCTATCGCACGACAAAATCCGTCCACAAGAAGCCAAAATCGAAGCAAGCTGTCCAGAGGGGGGGGACGTCAGTGAAATTTCAAACTTTGATGAAAAATGTTTTGGTGACGGTCCCAGGTCGAAATTCCACACTTTGGAAAATTTTCAAAATTTTACCCATACAAAGTCACTCTGACACTTAGGATTTTTTCAGGTAACCGAGCTCCGACCTAAAATCTTGTAACCGCTCTAACTTTTGAACGAAGACAGATAGGAACAAGCCGATTCTTTCACTGAATTTGTCTCACTCTTAGCTTTCAAACGAGCTATCGCACGACAAAATCCGTCCACAAGAAGCCAAAATCGAAGCAAGCTGTCCAGAGGGGGGGGACGTCAGTGAAATTTCAAACTTTGATGAAAAATGTTTTGGTGACGGTCCCAGGTCGAAATTCCACACTTTGGAAAATTTTCAAAATTTTACCCATACAAAGTCACTCTGACACTTAGGATTTTTTCAGGTAACCGAGCTCCGACCTAAAATCTTGTAACCGCTCTAACTTTTGAACGAAGACAGATAGGAACAAGCCGATTCTTTCACTGAATTTGTCTCACTCTTAGCTTTCAAACGAGCTATCGCACGACAAAATCCGTCCACAAGAAGCCAAAATCGAAGCAAGCTGTCCAGAGGGGGGGGACGTCAGTGAAATTTCAAACTTTGATGAAAAATGTTTTGGTGACGGTCCCAGGTCGAAATTCCACACTTTGGAAAATTTTCAAAATTTTACCCATACAAAGTCACTCTGACACTTAGGATTTTTTCAGGTAACCGAGCTCCGACCTAAAATCTTGTAACCGCTCTAACTTTTGAACGAAGACAGATAGGAACAAGCCGATTCTTTCACTGAATTTGTCTCACTCTTAGCTTTCAAACGAGCTATCGCACGACAAAATCCGTCCACAAGAAGCCAAAATCGAAGCAAGCTGTCCAGAGGGGGGGGGACGTCAGTGAAATTTCAAACTTTTATGAAAAATGTTTTGGTGACGGTCCCAGGTCGAAATTCCACACTTTGGAAAATTTTCAAAATTTTACCCATACAAAGTCACTCTGACACTTAGGATTTTTTCAGGTAAGCGAGCTCCGACCTAAAATCTTGTAACCGCTCTAACTTTTGAACGAAGACAGATATGAACAAGCCGTTTGTTTCACTGAATTTGTCTCACTCTTAGCTTTCAAACGAGCTATGGCACGACAAAATCCGTCCACTAGAAGCCAAGATCGCAGCTAGCTGTCCAGAGGGGGGGGGACGTCAGCGAAAATTTTTCTCTCCGATTGACTTGAAACTCACCATACCGATGCAGAATTTCACGCTGAATCCGAATCTGGCCTCCGTTTTCTCATCCGATTCTTCGTTTTGGCTCTACAGTAGGCAGCCATCGCAAAAATTCTAACTCTGTCGTTTTTTCGAAAAATGTTGAAAATTTTTTCTCTCCGATTGACTTGAAACTCACCATACAGATAGAGAATTTCACGCAGAATCCAAATCTGAAATCCGTTTTCCAATCCGATGCTTCGTTTTGAAGCTACAGCCCAAAACGTCCCAAATTCTAACTAAGTCGTTTTTCGCCAATGTCCCAAAATCTTAAATGGCGTCTCACATCTAAACGAAGACAGATAGGAACAAGCCGATTCTTTCAGTGAATTTGTCTCACTCTTAGCTTTCAAACGAGCTATCGCACGACAAAATCCGTCCACTGGAAGCCAAAATCGAAGCAAGCTGTCCAGAGGGGGGGGACGTCAGCGAAAATTTTTTTCTCTCCGATTGACTTGAAACTCACCCTACCGATGCAGAATTTCACGCTGAATCCGAATCTGGCCTCCGTTTTCTCATCCGATGCTTCGTTTGGGCGCTACACACCAAAACGTCCCAAATTCTAACTCTGTTAAAATTTTGAAGAAAAATTTTTTCTCGTCGATTGCCTTGAAACTCTCCCTACCGATGCAGAATTTTACGCTGAATCCGAATCTGGCAGCCATTTCACCATCCACGACAACCTAGACGGTCGCCCACGTCAACCTAGACGGTCGCCCACGTCAACCTGGACGGTCGCCCACGTCAACCAGGCGGTCGGACCAACTCACCCGAGTCTCACACTCTGTCGTTTTCGAGGGGGGGGGGAGTCAGCGAACATATTGTGAACGTAAACCCACCTGGCCGGCACACCACGACAGACCACAACCTCTGTCGTTCCAGAGGGGGGGGGGGCTCAGACACGAAGCACCACGGCGGCCGACCACGACACTCTACCGTTCCAGAGGGGGGGGCGCCGGTCGAGTGTTTGTCACTTGCTTACTACTGGCGGGATATAGATGCATGCATAAATTGTCATTCTATCAATGTTATTATCATATCAATGTCTGTTTGGGTCATTGTTTTGATTATCTGATTTTACTTTCGTTGTGTGTGATTGTCTTTGAAAATGCAGTTAACATCAACATAAATTCTAAAGTAGGCCTACAACTCATTAGATCAGCAAATAAGTCATTACGCGTATTACTGCTCATTGCACAAAACATGTTTTCGAAGTGCAAATAATTGCATTGCATAAGATTGTATTGCAATAGGTAGCTCTCGCATATCTGGAGTACCGGTAAGCCTGCCATTTATGCATGCTATGTGGAAATTAAATAGTGTCTAATGTCATACTCATAAGTTGACCAAATAATGTCCGACAATCAAAGTGCTAACCAACCGGCACACAAACACCAGCCACCGTTTCCATCCCCGACCGGCCGGTTCTTAATATGCCGGCCACCAACTGGCAGGCACTTCGGCCACCGGTTTTGATGACGCCTGTCATCAGCCCTGCCCTGCTCTTATTCAAAGCGTGGATATTGAAAACGAACTGAAGCCAATATCAAAATTAGGGAAAGAAGAAAGTAGGATCAAGGATTTCAGTTGACATGGATCATTTCGGCAGGTTTTTATAGATGAAGCACACCTACCAGTTCTCACTTCACTACGAGCCAACAATAGAGAAATTGAGAAGAACAATCAATACCTACATAAGCTGATGTCTAGGTGTTCTGATACAGAGGAAGAGACTGATGATTACGTCCATAATTAAAATACCTAGTTCTCTTTCCGATGTCCTCATGCAACCGAAACAGGCATTGATTTTTTTGCGGTGCATCCACTACTCAGTGTAATCGGCAATAACCCTTTTCAGTGTTGTAAGCTTGATTTCGAAGAATTTTTGCTGCTTACTCGTGTTATTAGATATTTGAAGATATTTGAAAAATAAGCTTCCAAGTTGTCGACATGAAAAAAACATTAATCAATTTACTTGAAAATAGCGGCTGATCATCATGTCTTGTAAGCATGGACAATGCAGTTCCTGAAAAGTTTCAAAGGCCAAGAAAGAATATGTTCGGAAGGTTGCCTGCAAGCATCCTGGTACACCAACCATCAGGTTAGTCCTAAGATGATGTTTGTGTTTTGAAATGGACTCTAATGAAAGCAATTGATGGCATGTTCTTATAGAGCCTCCTGTCAAATGTTATGCAAGTGTTTGAAAAACTAAGTTTTCTTTACTGAATATGTGCAATTATCACAGAATTTACTCCTGATATCCCAGCCTAGATAGATTAGCATGGATCGCAAACAACATGGCATAATTACTTAAAAAATGAATAATCTAACTTACACTATGTAAAAGCCGCTTGCGATAGAAAAAAACATTTATATTCACCAAATGTTAGCTGACGCCGGGTCAGCTAAACCTTTGAAAAATACACTCAGGAGATTTTATCAGAAGATATACGGAACTCAGAAATTGCAATTTATTGCATGCAATCACCAAATAATAGCAAGTCCTATACTATAATGGTACTTAATTACAATTACGCAAGTCGCTGTCTGCTCGATTGAAATGTACGATTAAATTAAAAAGTACAGCACAAGTCTGAGCTACACTTGTCATGCATTATTAAGATGTAGTACATGTTCATTTGGGTGGATTGATTTTCAAAATATTTCGAAGTTCCACCCTGTTGTATTCTGCCTAATTGTCAACGGTCAACGTGCATGTCAAAATAAGTTCTCATGTAAAGTTTCAGATCTCATGTTGAAATGATTTAGAGATTCCTCAAAATAAAAACTTACCAGTCTTATAATCATTCATACTTAATTCTTATTCAAAAGCAGACAAATATACTGAAAGAAAAAGTTTAGGAGCATAGATAGCAATTATTATTCAGTTTATAAGTCTGATTATTCTACTGTCTATTAGGCAAACTGCAGTTGTAACAATAGTTTATAATGCATCAATCCTATAGGCCTGCTGGCGACTTTTATATTCCGTGTGATAAATAAACATCCTGCTTCAATACTCTAACTCAAACAGAAAGAATTCTGTAATATTTTTCAAGGCAAAGAATCTCCGCAACGGAGGGCTTTGCCTAGAGATATTATGGTCGTGTGGTCAATTCCCATGCATTATAGTGGAATCATAAAGATATCATCAGACGGTCCTGAAGGACTGCTCAACAGGCTGCTCTGCGGTTTTTCATAGTGGCTGTACCATGCGACTGATAATCATCAAGATTGCAGATTACCGCTTCGCTAGGTCACAATTAAAGTACTAAGACGCACTCAGACTTGAACAATTTATAAGCATGATGAACATCGTTTAATAAGATTGAACAGTCTTCAGACTGATGGTCTGATTTGCCTGTTGATTTTATAACTACAATTTTCAGGCTCATGATTCTTTATCATGATTTTTTTGCCTTTCCCCGTTGGCATCTTCTCGATTGCTAGTAAATTGCCAGTTGATTAGAAAATTGCTATTTTCTGGTCGATGAAGTCCACGTAATTAATATGATCAGCTGCTGAAGTCCAGAATTGGATTATTGGCGCTTTATGTTGCGCTTTTGATGGGTGGGTGATGCATGGAGAATTCTCCAGCCGCATATTATTGTCATTGATTGATTTTAGTCGCAATGCATATTGCCTCATGGTGAGACGGTAATTCAAGTTTCTCGCATATCGTGTCATGCTGTGTGATTATTGTAACTCCTCATCCATTTCTTTTACTACTGTCTTTTCGCATTATGTCAAACCTGTGAATGCTCTTCGCTAATTCTTCGTGATGCCGTGACCACAGACACGTGTAAAAAGGTATTTAATTGAAACACATTTGCGGAGAGAAAAAATTATTGGATTTGCGTTTCAAAATTAAAAGCACATCAGACGCATGTTCTTGATGTCACTATCGATAATGACCTAGGTTTCAGATCTCACGTCGCTACAATCAAGAAGAAGGTAGATTCACGTCTTCATGTTTTGCGTGGTCTCTCCTTCTTCTCTGACTACATTGAACTTCATCTGGCCTATTGGTCGCACATGCTCTCTCTCTCTTAGTAAAATTATTGCAAATTACTTCTGTGTTTATATGCATACTATCGATTTGGCTACTCAGATTTTAATATAAAAGTAGTATGAAGTTGATTAGACATCAAAAAGAATGTAAATTTACTAACAAGTATCTTAATAAAACGGAAATTATCTGATTATCAAGGAAATTCATGAACCGCAAGACTTAATAAGCTCAAGCCTTTATACAAAAATTGAGATCTTTTTCATCCTCTTCTCTCAAATTTCAAGTCTACTAATAATGGCAAGTCCAGTCAATAGCTTTTTTCCATCCAGGCAAAATGAATCTGTAAAGTTAAGACTCTTGTCCGAATTACTAATTAACAGACTGCATTCTACGGTCAATAAAAATCACTGTGCAAAATTGACTTATAAATGGTTAGAGTGATGATAATATTATATGCAGTCAAAAAAGAAAAAATGTACAACAAAATTCATTTATATTTATGTGATTAATTCAATTTTCATAGGGATATGATTTGTGTTTCATTTCTTATCTGAATGGACTGATTTACATATTTTAGAGTAAATTATAATCTTTGTCTCTGATTAATATATTTTGTTCTTTCAGTGGCAGGTAGTTTGTGGCATGATCTCGCTTAAGAAAATGAACTTATTTATAACTCTGATTCACTTCCATAGAAGACAATTTATTAGACACTACCAATAAAGCAAAGTTGTCATGACAAGGAGGATTTGCTATTATGATAAGTCAATTCTCCAAATTGTAATAGTTTGCATATTTCACATGTGGTGCTGAGTCACAACTCGAATTCATTTACGTTTGATTCAGTCGAAACTGCATGCACATTGTGTATTTAATTAATATTTAGTTGCTGCTCTTCATATACTTACACTATGAGCTGAAGGCCTGAAAACCATGGACAAGTGAGCACATAAAATCATATTGTGCTATTCTAATGCAGTACAAATGCTCTGCTGACAACATAGCCAAAGGCCGCATTTGCCTAAGTTATCGCCTATTCAGGAATATCTGCGAAAACCCTCATTATATTCTGTTCACGTTTCTGCCAAATATCGCTCGTGGAACTTTTAAGTTTTACAGTTACGTTTCCCGGACTATTGTTTGTTGCAACTCATTTTTCCTTTTATCATACGTTAAACAAACAGCAAGTTGCTTCTTTGTAACTAAGCAATCATAATTGTAAAGTCTGATTTTTATTCATAGTCGAATGAAGCGCTATTAACTACGTGATCAAACATCATTGGCTACAATATATGTAATAAAGCTCAATAGTGCTTTATAGTTGACACAAGCCGCTTGAAGGTTGCTTTTCCGGAGAGTTTTCACTTTTGACTTTCATATAGCATCTTCAACATGATGCTTCATGACAATGGTTTTGTAGAGCATGCGTAACAGTCCAAAATTTTTTGACAATAGAATCATAGCGTCTTCCTTCTGAAATAATTTTGATATAGAAGGCATGATTTCGGAGTCCTAAGATATTGACTGGATCCCGACTCCGGGCCTCTTAAGCTGATTGGGCTCCGACTCTTTGATTTGAAATCGCTGCACTGTCATAAATCTCCTACCGATTTCTGGTGAGATCCATAAGAAGCTACTGACGATAAAATATGGAAAAGAATTTGAAAGATTGGCCGGTCTTTTTTCAGCATGGAGCAGTAAAGGATGTTTCAAGAACCTCTTTATATAGATAAATAGAATATACTGTAGCATACAGTATATTCTACAGAGAACCCTGTAAATCAATAGAATTTCTTTCAAAAATTGAAAAATTGGTCCTCGTTACACATCTAGAATTTTTGGTCCTCGTTACACATCTAGAATTTTGAGGCTCCCTTTTCTGGCGCGTCTCAAGAGCGGAGAAGAAAAGAGGAAAAGATACTGTATTTTCTCGAATAGAACCCTTGCATGAATTGAAAAAAATCATGCAGACGGCCTCCAAATAGAACCTGCAACTGAATTTGTCACTTAATAAGCAGGTTTTTTAACCAGTTCTGCAATAATAAAAACGCTGCCATAGGTGTGTGACTACAAATAAGCTGATGATGAACTTGCACACGTGTAACTAATTTTATAAAGTATACTTTTTATATATGTTGCGATTTAACGCTGTTGCTTGCATTCATCAAATAAATGTAATTTGTGATGATCTGTAAATGTTTCGAATTCAATATAATTCTCGAAACCTTGACAACAAGTGACATTTTTATTTGTCGGTACATAAATTTGGTAGCAGAGCGTCAAAATGATCCAACTTAATCAACCTAACTCATGAAATATTATTCCTAAAACATTCTCAAGCTATTAAGCTTTCAAAATTAAAATCTGAATAGAAAATTCTGAAAAATTTGCCTTAACTAAATCTATTCCCCAATCGAAGTACAAACGACTTTTGAAGCAGCTACAGATAAAGCTGGAAATTGCGAACAATAAAAACGAAGAAGCTTTGAGTTTGTTAGGTAAAGAGACTACACAGAGGTACGTTAAATGTAGTGAAGAAATGGAGAATTTGAAAGCATTGTTGAATGACGTTAAGAACCAATGCGAGAGTTACATCGAGTTGTCCGACAAAATCATCGAAGATCTCAGCCATGATCCGAAGTCTTCTATTTATGAAGAGGAATCGTCACGCGAGACCGAGAATGTAGGGCTATTGTCACAGCAAATAAATGACACTGTAAAAGTGCTGAAGTGCTTCGTATTAGAAAGTGATTTGATACAGAGCCGCAACGAAAAATAAAAAACAGAAAAATCTTGTTGAAAAACAAGAAGAAAACATTGAGAGGAGGTTCCGAGAAAATTTAGAAGCTGAAGCAGAGCGACACGATGATTTAATTAATTTGCAATTGAAAACTATTGAACTCAATTAACAGCAAATAAGTAGTGAAAAAGAAAATCTCGATATTTCCAAGTCGTTCGTAAAACTTCATCCCATAAAGCCACTTGAGTTTGAAGGTGAAATTACGGAGTACTCAGCATTTACTTCGAATTGGTATGCTACCGTTGATTGTCAAAATCTAACCGACGGTGTAAAATTACGATATCTCCAAGAAGCGCTAGGACCTATATACCAAGAAGAGCGATTTCAATGCTAAAATCAGATCACGAATATAGACTTGGACTCTCACTATTAAAGAATGGTACGGTAACCAAACTGTTCTAAAGCGTGCCTACCTAAAGAAGATAGAGAACTTGACGAGCATCAGCAAGTCCGATGAATTTTTGAACTTCGACATTTTGCCAGCTAACCGGATATATGCTGTCATGTTTTGCCTGAATATGGCATTGACTCAGATTCACAAGATCTGATTCTTCATAATACTCTTGGCAAACTGCCCAAAGATTTGAGATATCAGTTCACTAAATCTGTCGGTGGTAGTCCGAAAATGAAAAATTCATGCTTGAGAAACTTGCTGGAAAAAGACCTGAAGATTTTTGACGAAGTAAATATTGATCGCTCAGGAATTGATAGCTTATTCGAAAATGAACAAACCTTTTCATGAAATGATAAAAGAAACTCGCGCCCACAGTCTTCGAAATAACAAGCAAGGGAATTATACTCACTCAGCGTGGTCATTGTAAATTATAACGAATCTTGGACAGTACCACCGCAAAAATCAAAACTATAAAAGTACGCGAGGCGCCCTTCGACCGAATCGCTCGGACATCATCAGGCGTATGATTTATTCATGTCGTAACATTCAATTTAGAAATGGGAATACATAATATATAAATGAGTCATTTGATCAATTCATTCCATGCTTGGCCGATGTCATGGCACCTGTTGTAGCCCCTAATCTGTGCGTCCAAATCGCCTCCTTCACTCGTCTCCCCCCCCTCTCTCTCTCTCTCGCTATCACCTCTGCCCTATCCCATTGCATCCGATGACCAAGCTAAGGCTGAGGTGGCCAGACACGTGTGGGAGCTTGGTCATCGGATGCAGTGGGATAGGGCAGAGGTGATAGCGAGAGAGAGAGAGAGAGAGAGAGAGAGAGAGAGAGACAGGGAAGAGACGAGTGAAGGAGGCGATTTGGACGCACAGATTAGGGGGCTACAACAGGTGCCATGACATCGGCCAAGCATGGAATGAATTGATCAAATGACTCATTGATGTATTATGTATTCCCATTTCTAAATTGAATGTTACGACATGAATAAATCATACGCCTGATGATGTCCGAGCGATTCGGTCGAAAGGCGCCTCGCGTACTTTTATAGTTTTGATTTTTGCGGTGGTACTGTCCAGGATTCGTTATAAAGTAAGCAAGGGAATTATCGAAATTTCCGCCAATTACGGACCGCTGACAGAGGAAATCGTATTTAATGTTCGCAAGAACAGACGTTACCTTTTTCGGCTTGTAAATTCTGTAAAGAAATGGGTCATTGGAAAGAGGACTGTCCTAAATTTTTAAATCGGGAATCTCGAATTGATGCGCTAGGCCACTATTGTCTTTAATGTTTCCTAGCGAATCATCGAACGCATGAATGCCGGAGGACCATTGTAAATTAGCTCCCAGCTACAAATGCTATCCTCGTTAAATATAGAATTTATTATTAAAGCGATTACACTGCCCACATTTTAAGTCAGAAAATTCGCATAATCGAAGTCAGATAGCCGTTGAACGAGTTGATAGCCTTTCTACGCAAATGATGACAAATCAGGCGATGAAGACAAAACGAATACTAAATCAGCTAAAACAAAATATTTTATATTCCCAACAGCTGTTGCATTCGTTAAATTAACCGAAAAGCCGCTCCGTATATGCAAATGTGGGATTGTGTTTGACACTTTGAGCAGTAGATCCTACATCAACGAAGCCTTTTGCGAAGGAGCAGAAACTTCGAAGGCCACGTCACTTAAACTGCATCCCGCTGCATGCCCTTGTTTTGTCTTACACATTCCCATCTAATCCATAATTGAATAAGGAACTCGATGACATGGTTGTCCCTGATATCATACAACATATTAAAGCCGCTTTTACCATTGTATCATATTTTAACTTCTGTCGCATAAACAGTAAAACGAATAAAATAGTCGAGCTACTTAGCTAATAAAATCAGTAGCATACACTTTCAGCTACTTCATTGGATATAAAAAATTATTCACACAGTACTCAGAAAAGGATAATATAATATACATGTATGTCATATGTATACATGGAAACATAATGTTTCCAACACTTCTGAAAGCCGGTAATTGTGTCAATTATTCATGGCATGTGAGTAATAAAATGAGAATGCATGCCGAAATTATGAAAATGACGTGAATGCCGAATTTGAGAAATGCTGAAGAATTTCACAATATCCCGCGACAAATATTATTTAGTGTTGTATCATTCGAAAGACAGAGCACATGCTCACACCTTAATGGTTGCTGCGTAGCCATGATTGGCAAATTGCAGGTGCATATGTGTGGCCAATGTGACAAATCAATAGAATACACACTGTACAGTACTAAGTACTGAGTAGATTGTGCTACATAGTACATACATGCATAGCAGGGATGCGGCGTCCTATTATTTTGATAGGACTCCGACTCCGGGTCCTATCTATTTTATATCGCCTAGTTTTTTAAAAAATAAACTGATAACCTACATCATTGATCATTATAGACTTACCTGAACCTATCTTTAGTGATCATTGCTGTATCAGTTATCAATCATTTTCGATGAAAGTGTATCAAATGTCGCTTTAAGTAGGATGCATGCGAATCGGCTCCCCCATCTTGTTGATGTGTGCTTCACACGGTTTTTCTCCAGTCTCTACCAGGAAGGAAAATCCCCATCCTCTCCAGAAAACATGAGTATACTTTCGATTTTAATATGCGCTCTGGAGGAGAGATCACACACGATTAACGTGAACAAACTAACTCAAACAAACTAGTATTTCATTTTTGTCTCTTATGTGACCTTTGATGCGTAGGTGTGATCGAGGCTAGGAAGGCTTGTCTTCTCTAGTAAATCACCGAGTGAAAAACAATCCTTTTCTCACTATCACGGTTCACTCCCTCAACTATTACAAGCTGTGCATGGAACAGTGTCTCTGTACTTTTGTTTGACGGAGAAGTCACTGTAAATCACTGGATACGAAAATTACATGCAAACATATGCCAAAATCACATACAATTTGAAACTAACATCTGATACGAGATTCTCGTATGCTTACAGAGATCTGGTATGTTTTTCATACGACATCTCACTTACTTTCATATGTGATTGGTATGTAGCGATGCGAACTATTCTATCTGTGATTGGCTGTTTTACACTGAAATACGAGTTGTTGGCATGTTTCATATACGAGACCCGATCCAAATTCATCCTCATTCGTGTGCCTCTGGTATGGAGAGCTTAAAGTCACATAGCAAGATAATATATATAATACATACTACTGTCAAATAACTTTTTTCAGTAATACTAGTCGTGAATACTTTTTGATTGATAGAGTGATTTTTAACTAGATTAGATGTATTGTGAAATTTTTGATTCACGAGATTGTCGTCGTTGCCACTTGTCTAGCAGCGTTAACAGGACGTTTAGTTAGCTCTACTTTATGAACCAAGTTGATAAACATCAATTCATTCAAACGAAATTGTTCGTGCAATCATGTTGATTTATATATCTCAAACATAACTATTTTTGCGTTCATGAATTATAATGTGTTATTATTTCGGATTGATAATGTGCCTAATTTCAAAATTACATAATGCATCATTGTTGATGGTTAAATACTTATTGATTATTCATGAAATGCCTTAGAATTATGTGTATTAAAATCGAATTCATTATTGAAAGTATGACGCTTGAATATCATTATCTCACTACTTACAAAACAGTAGTAACATTAGTGTGATCTTTATTGACAAAAGGCCTTAAATCAACATACTTTGGACATGATTGATGCTTTCGTTTAACATTGTGCTGGTATGGCTTTAGTATGTAAAGCATACCACATTTGAAATAACACACGAAAAGCATACAAATATATACCAAGAGAAAGCAGAAATATACCAAAAAAATATTTTGGTATGCATCCTTCGTATGTGATTGTTATTGAGCGATTGACAGTGTACTTGAAATATGTGCTCTTTATAAGCTCTTGAATCGATTGGGTGGAGCTATATTTACATCGAATCAGAGGGGACTCTACAGGGAAGCCCTTGATCCTAGAACAGCTCTTTTTGTCACTTAACCGGTTGTTTGTCAGAATTCAGCAGAAACATTTTGGTGTATATTAAACTTATGTTCAAACAGAATGAGAACTTGCATGAATATCCTCAAAATGCAGATTAATTGGTCAATGTACTGTGCTAATCATGTCAAATAAATTGATGTAGACTGTCTTTACAGAGAAGAATGAACAACGTGTGAAAATCGTTCTGGCTGTTCATGTGCTATCAAAGCAAAGTTCAGACGTTTGCCTAAGTAAATACAAAATCGCATGGCATTATTTAAAAAAACTCTAAGAAATCTTGAAAAATAAAAATGAGATGAATGTAATCCTGCCTATACTCGTAAACACAGTAGGCGCCACGTGCGAATTCCCTACATATAGCGAATCCCAGATCTGCAACATCAGTAACAGAAAAATTAAAAGACATGAAAAATTAAAAAATCGTGCATCACCATAGAATCTTGATTGTCTCATTAAACATGATTAAATCTGAAATTTTGAAATACTAGTAGAATTGTGTAAAGGGTCATTTAACGAAAAATGTTATTCATGATACAACAATTATGATGAAATGACGTAATGCACATACAGATTTTCATATCTTCTGAAAGCAACTATCTAATGAATAATTCAACAATTTCCTGCTTCTGAGAGAACAACATTTTCCGAAATTAAGTGTCAAAAGCTGTCCAAGATCATTTGACCGGATGTTATGTCAATGAAATGAATCCAACAAATTGCTTCTTGTATTCATTTTTGCATTTTGATAAATAGTTCTGAAATTCAAACTCAAAATGATGCTTTTGACAAATCACAATGTATGAAACAAATTGGAAAATGATGCAACGCTACGTATCAGGTGAAAATATGAAATCAATACTTAAGTACTTTTCGGATCTACCGTTATTATCGATAACATGACTGGATAATCATTTTTGCAGAATGAAATGTCGATACTGGACTCTCATGTTCAATTTTCCACTAAGTTTGCTTTTCCGAAATGGAATTAATCGGAATTACTTGCCTTCAAAGCAAACAATTTGTTATAGATAGGCAGTTGGAACAAAAAATATACATTATCATATTAAAATATACATTAATTTATCACAAACCATTCATTTCTTGAAAATGAGAACACTAGATGCACTAGAAGTGAAAACGGAGGCTAACCTTTGCTAGGATTTTATAGTAGAGGGCACTTTTATTCGTCCGATCCTCGATTGTTTTATTAGCCAATATACGTGTGTATGTATATATCGGGCCTCACATATCATGATTCGCAATTCTTCAAGATTACTTAATCGTCTTGAGGACTTGGTTGCTCACTTACTAGCGAATTAATTGATTTTAAAATTGATTGCACTGTCAATTAAAGCCTGATGGTCAATAACCGAGAGTTTGACCATTTCAATTCCAATAGAATTTTGCCTGAGTGGCATTTCGCTGCAAGACTTCAAGACCATAGTTCAATAATTGCCTCTGGCTTCTCAAGAATAAGACGAGTTTTGATGTCCAATATTTCGTATTTCTTTGTCAAAGGATCAAATAACAATGAAATGTTGATGCAGATTACATGAGATAACACGATGAACACTATGACATGTCTAGACATTCAATGCACAAATCATAGATATATACAATAATTAAGTAAGCAGGACAAGCTGAAAATCTTAAGTAAAAGAAAGGCAAGAAAATTACTACTTATAAGAATGGCAGTAGGGTCTCTCCATTGCAACCATTGACAAGAGAAGACAAAACTCTACGAATATGTAGGGCTTCCAAAGCGAGAATAATTTTCCAAACTGAAAAGCCTCTTAACATGCGGTGGAGGAAGAGAAAGAAAGTCTCGAATGCAAACCAGACTGCTGGAAATGTGAAAGAGCTGAAACAACTCGACGTTGTTATACAAAATTTACTGTATACGAACTTACTTGTACTTTGTGTCTCAAGAAATACATCGGTCAAACAGCGCGAACTATTCGCTCCAGAATTAGAGAGCATGTAACTTCGTCCGCTTCCGCCTTTTACCAACACATGGTTGAGGATCATAAAACATTTCCCGAAGACAACGTAAGTTGGAAAATTCTGAATGTAGGGAGAAACATCAGCAACAGACTCGCTTTGGAAGCCCTACATATTCGTAGAGTTTTGTCTTCTCTTGTCAATGGTTGCAATGGAGAGACCCTACTGCCATTCTTATAAGTAGTAATTTTCTTGCCTTTCTTTTACTTAAGATTTTCAGCTTGTCCTGCTTACTTAATTATTGTATATATCTATGATTTGTGCATTGAATGTCTAGACATGTCATAGTGTTCATCGTGTTATCTCATGTAATCTGCATCAACATTTCATTGTTATTTGATCCTTTGACAAAGAAATACGAAATATTGGACATCAAAACTCGTCTATTCTTGAGAAACCAGAGGCAATTATTGAACTATACAATTTTCCAAGAATGGCCAAACTTGAACAAATGCTTCAAGACCACTTTGCACAGATTGGTCAAAACAGTCGTTGAGTGAAAAGAAAGTCGATAGAAATGATCATTGGCTTGTTTCTTGAATTCGTGTAAACTGTATGTCAAATTTGCGGAGATGAGAGAACAACTATTCTAAGCACGTGCTGCAGCCATTAAAAATCTTCCATCAAAGATAGGTCTACGAGTTATATGAACTAGCAGTCGGGAATCTTCTACTGAGCAGCGAAGGCAAGGTCTGCCCGGTATCGTTCCCACTGCTTGAAAATCTGATGCAAGGGAAGCAAGCGCCTGTCAATTGTCACAGGCGAAGAGGGGTGCAAAATCTGTAGTCAGTGCGTCACTCAATAGGGAGCCATTGGAGGTGTTTGAGCTGAGGAGTGACTGCCTTTGCACATTATCGAGAAGACGTATGAAATAAACGGGCCACTGCGTCTAGGACCGATTGCAATCGTCTGACATGACAAGTGGAAGCGACTAATTTTTGAATAAAATAGACAAGGCTTGATGCATCGATAATGGTTGAATCGGAATCACCGTCTAGACGATTCTATTGGGGAAGATTACCTGCCACGGGTTGAATTGGAGGGCAGAGTTTCTTTTAATTGTTGACTGTCCTTACCAGGTTCTATTGGAAGTCCGCGTAGATTTAGAGGTCGGGTTTCTATAGAAGAAATACAGCATTTTGTACAGATCTTCAAAGACACAAGTGATTAGGCATGGCTGCCACAGCAATGGCAGAGGGCCATCAAACCGAAGAGGTCTCTTCATGATGATTGAAGTTTCATGGAAACATTGTTTGGTTATCTGTTTAAAAGATGATTGATTGTTTGTTTGTTGCATGAATGTCTGTAATTATTTTTGAGCATGCACCGAAGGCCTCGCAGGCACGAAGACAACGCTATTGTCTAGAGTGCTACTTTGCAAATATCACAGTTAAATGTCACATTTAAGAATCTGGACATTCTTCTGCTCCATCCACCTTGACGTTCGAATAGAATGTGAGACCAAAGCTGTTACAAGTGTCATCATTACTATTATAATATTCCATAAGAGCTCAACAAATACGTTTTTCAAAGTCCTGCAACTAAGCAGTCGAACTAGACAAAAATCTCCAAAAAAATGACTGAAGCTGATCAGGACATTTTTCTTCGGTGCGATATCTGACTCATCTCCATTGTCCAACCAATATCAAAAGGTCGCACATAGACAACTTCGCTGATAAACAAAGTTCAATTATGGAGTCATTGCTCTTTAGCATCCTTTTTTCGAGAAGCGTTCACCTTCTTCAATAAGGAAGTGGAAATAAATCGCAGCGTCGATTTGTATGTGCCGCATGTACCGCTAAAAATAGGTCAGCTTCAAATGAGCAATAATCGTTGGAGCTATCGTAAGGGCGATGAGAAATGTGCAATACATTTTAAAGCATTGAGATTCCTTGCAAAGTATTCCTTTCTCTGTGGTCTAATTCATCAATTGTTCATTATTAGAAGAGATAACTGTGAAGTGAGCGCCGTTGCATGATATCTCGCGCATTCACAATTAGGCTGTATTTCGATAAAAAACAGTTAACTTGTAAAAATTGGCTAGCCATGTAATGCGAAAGCAGCTCCTTTCAGTTGTCTGTTTGGATAAAACCTGTCAGCAAAAAGTCCGGCAGCGCCATAGGTGCTTCGGAAATTGGTTCCCGAGATAGAGTTCTGAGCATAGACCGTCTTAGAAGATGGATTACCCATCGTATATCTCAAAACTTATTGAATAGCCTTCGTAAAATGAAGAAAAGCAGAACGAATCTGTCGTAAAGTAGATACCGATCCTCTAAGCCGCTAGTGCAGATATATGCGGGGGGTCTTATACGTCGGAGTGAACGACAATTCGTTCATCAGTAAAAACGAAATGTATTAAAACGCTCAATTTTCCAAAAGGAAATTTATAGACGGCAAAGTCCCAAACGAAACTTTTGGGAAAGTTTGGAGCTGGCTTCGATTTGCCTTCAAAGAGAGAGAAGCGTTCATGACAAATGTGGCGATGGCAAATCCACTGTTGCAGAATTGCAGATAAATGCAATACATTATGAACTGCAATGTGAATGTAATGAATATAAGCCCTTTAATCAGACGTCCTACATAGGGTGTCAGTAAAGAAAGAATCTTGTTATTTAAATGAATCTGAGTGAGAATTATTTTTGACCATAATAGGTATAATTGACAGAAATAGTTTTTAATCGATTCGAGAAAAACTATTTGTCAATGATTTCCAAGATTAAGTAGAGCATCTACACCCGAGATCATATTCATTATACAGAGAAGTAGGCTTGCAGGAATAGTGAATATCCAGCACGCATACAGCAGATTCATCATTTGGGTTTGTTTTAAACATTTCATAATCCATTTCACATTTTGATTTCGTGGTCGCATTTAGAATTCTCAGAAATATTCCACATCTGTCTTTCATTTATTTTCCCATACACGCATTAAAACGTGTGCGCGTGATTGCATCTCAATAATTCAAATAGTAAATATTTAGTTTGGATTTGCCATTTATTTTTCACATCTAGAGTGTGAAGATGAAAACTTGCCGCTGAATTGTATAAATGTTTTTCATAATGAATTTCTGGAAAATCAGCTACCCTTAAGAATGTGCGGAAATATTGCTATCTCATAGAAACCTCGCTGCTAGATATAATTTAAAACAACAGATGACTGAATAGCAAAGCATTTTTCAACATTGAATTGAAGCAAAAAGTTCTTGTTGATTGAAACATGAACAAAGAAAGCACTATTAATACCCCACTATAAAGTGTATTTTACGTGTTCTAGTTTCAGGGAAACACTGAAGTTTGAGCGAATCATTTCGAATCGACATTATTTTGCTTTAATGACGCTTTCATTAGCAAAAGCAAATCAGGCATGCTAGCATCTACGAGGAATATCAATTTTGCACCAACCTTGGATGATATCTTCATAGTGCAATCAAATTGGTCAGTCTGATGATGAGTGATTTAATGAATGCTATATGATCACGTCATTAATTGTGCCAAACTCGGAAGCACTTTTAGATCCATAAACAGATGCAATTTTGCAATGTTTGACGCTCCCTAATTTGCAAGACGACTGACACTATAGCTAGGAGTTGTCGTTTTGCTGATGTTGGGTGACAATCTACAAATAAATTTCGTGCGCGAATTTAGGAAGAATGCCTCAGTCGCTCAAAGGCTATAGAAGCAACTGCTGGAATCATTGTCTTCTTTCATATCAGTCGTAGAGCATTGAAAGCCACCAATTGGTTGGCCAGTTGCAGCTTTATGCCGAAAAAGCGAGGTGTTGCTGTATCATTGACAACAAGAGTCTGTCGTGAATGATTGAATATCTAAAGAGGATGAACTATTAACTCAATAAAAGACACCAACACCCTTAATTTCCAGACTGCACTCGCCTGACTCATCGAAGTCCGAGGTGGAGACGAGCTCGCACCTTCTTCACTAGGCCACGCTGACAGTAAAAACGAATACAAGTGAAAAGGTAGTAGTCATCTCCAAGTGATATCGACAGCTTATTGTCATATTATCATTGACAAAATGCTACCAGCATTTTCCAATCATTCCAAGCATTTTCCAGCATTTCCATTCATATTGTAGCGAGACAGCATATCACCATGTCATACGACTACGTCACACCGTAGATTGACAACAAAGGTCTGTCGCAGTACATCGAATATCCAAAGAGGATGACAGCAAGGGTGTTGGTGTCTTTTATAGACTTAATGGTTGTCATTCTCTTTAGATCTTCAAATAGCCAATATAACAGCAATATGAACTATGGTTGGTTTAGAAAATCTATTGATATCTATAAGAAATACAACACATCGACAGGAATCTACCGACACATCCATAGGAAAACAACTACATTTTCGTCTACAAAATCGGGATCCCGGGCTTGAAGACTTAAGCCCAGACTGACAAAAGACATCGCTCAAGTCACAGGCGCGGGCTAAGTCCCGATGTCTATCCCGGGATCAATCCCGACTTTCAATCCCAGACTTACTACTCCATTACCCTTTTACTACCCTTCGCTAGGTGACGGTGCATCGAATGCAATTGCGAGAGAGAGAGGGATGTTTTATTGTAAATTCAAATGGCAATCGAAATAATGGATACATGTGTATAAAACTGACAAGAAAGATTCATAAAAACAGAAGCAAACACATACATAAATCAATCATAAAAAGTACTGGCAGACATAATACATAGTCGCGGAAAGAACGAGTTTCTCCGAATGGTTGTTCGACAAAACGGCACTGATAAACGACCACTTGGGAGTCTGGGAGGGATGACAGACTTCAAAAAGGTATCTGAATAAGGCAGCTTCTGGAATAGGTTGTTTGCCAAGCGTCTTCTCCTGTCAGCAAGATTTGGTAAGTCAATTTTTCCTTTCATGCGAATGCAACGGTTCTGAATTACTTGAAGACGTTTTTCATCTCCGGTAGATAAACCAATAAAAACAGGTGAGGCATATTCCAATAAACTTCTGATCAGGGCATTGTAAATCATGATAAATTCAGAGTCTGTCGTTATAGATTTCATACAATCTCTGTGCACATTTTCTCTCAACACGGCTAGCATGACTTTTCCATCTGAAGTCGCTGTCAAAGTAGACACCCAAAATACGGATGTAGGGATGGAAGGTCACTTTATTGATATATTTCTCAACATCAAAATTTTTCTTTGAAGGAGCCTCGATAATTGATAAGCCCTGCAGTTTTATCACTATTTAGCAACATAGAATTGGAAGAAGACCATTGAGAAATATTTTCTAATTCATTTTTGATCATCTTAGCATCTTCAGCAGGATGAGTTTTCCTGATGCCAGCAATAATGCACAAGTCATCAACATATTTGATCATATACGTAGAAGGAAACATCGGATGTAGCGCGGAAATGAATATCCCGAACAAATATGGTCCTAAAAGAGACCCTTGAGGAACGCCACTTGTTATCAGTTTGAGATCACTCTTCAAATTGTACATGCGAACTCGCTGTTGACGTTGTTCTAAATAACTGTTTAAAAACATTACAAAACCAGAAGGTAAATTCAGTTCCGAAGCTCGCGATAGAATGAGGTCATGACTAATCTTATCAAATGCTTTGCTGAAGTCAAAACTAACAAGCAATGAAGCTCCAATACATGGATCGTCAAATAACTTTGTCAAAATATCATGAGCCGCTATGACAGCGTGAGTCATTGAAGACATCGCATTTAGTGTGAAATGATCGGTATTAAGACTTTCGGAGCAGATGACCTACTTCTACTCAGATTGCCTTGTTGACGAATGATACTGAAGACGCGTTCGACATAAAGGTGAGGATTGGGGGCGATTCTGCGGATTTTCTCGCGTAGCTCTGCTTTCATCTGGCTGCAAATTTTTGTAGACATAGACGACAGCATAGTGGCTGAGAACTTCTACAAGTGATAGTCTGGCAGCCAGAGCGAGTTTCTGCAGTGAACGAGACCGAAAATGAGACTTTCACATGATGATGTATATCCTGTGCCTGCTGATCTAGTTAGTACCTCTTCTTGTCAGACAGGTTCAAATAAAGGCACATGTTAATCCAATCGGACGCTGATTGCAGTTTTTTCGTTTAAAATGAAATGTTCTATGTTTTGTCTTATTACTTGAAAAGTGTAAACTCAGGAGCCATAATTTTTGGCATGGAATGTCTTCAATAGATTTCTCATCATGTTTAAGAGCATTCATCCATGAAAGTAAGCACAATCAGATTTGGCAAGCCTCCTTATGTCGGCAAACAGAGACATTATGGCCAATTTTATCCACATTTAGCCATATTCTTGCATGCATCGCCGATCAGAAGCATGCTAAATCACATACACATAATTAGAAGTAGCGTGAAGACACAACATTCAAAAACTTACTACTTTCAGTTAATTGGAGAAAACATAGAAAATTTCACTTCAACCAAAAACTGCGATCTGCGTCCCATTGGATTTGCATGTGTTTTTCTTTAATCCTGTCTGACAAGACGAGGAACCAGGTAGAACTCGGAAGACGTGCATATTCGCCGTAGGCAAAGGGTATTTTGAATTGTATCTTTATGAGAGCAAGGTTGTATATGGGCTCAATATATTTGATTGATTCAGGGCCATTCACAACAATGCTGTATTACAGACACAATAATCATGAAACAACTGTCTTTACAGAGCATCTAGCAACATGGATTCAAAATACAAAATTGATGGTCATCTATGTCCTGGATGATGCAGTTCATGTCTATGTGCAATGTACATGAATGCGATATCCACAAACATGGCCTTCACATTCTAAACCGATTAGCATGATAATATCTATGTACAGATTAGATCACAAGTATCACATTCTCCCCCCTCTTTAAGAGGTGGAACCGCTTAAAATCACAAGAGCAAAGGCAATTAGATTGTCATCATTTCTTAGACTTTCAAGGGGAATCAAAACTTTCGAACAAGTGTACTTTTTGAACGGGTCTCACAAGCAGTCTCTTTTTACTTTTTAGTCGAACCGTACGAACAAGATCATCTTTTCCAGGTAGCAGTTCAACTACTCTAACCAGAGGCCATCGGCTACTGGGAAGCTTGTCGTCAGCAATTAGGCAAATATCATTCAGTTTGAATGGCGATTGATTCACTTTCCATTTTCGTCTAGTCTGCAGCGTAGGCAGAACTTCCTTGGTCCACCTTCTCCAAAAATGGTCTTGCCATTGTTGCAAATAACTGTAGTGCAAACTTGGGGACACATTCTCCCTTGATATTTACCCTTGATTACCAGCTGTTGTGTGATAATGTTTGCACTTTAAGCACTTATGAGTTGCTTTTGAAACTTCTCTCCTTCCTTGAATTATCCAATATTTTTGACGAATAATGCACAACGTTGTTTCGATAGGTGCATGATTGTTTGAGGCATGATAGTACAGGATTAGTTTTTCTGTAAGCAGGTGATTGTTTGGTAGAATAATTTGATGTTTAGTCTCTTCAGGCAAATCAGAGAAATCCAAGCGTCCACCAACAACTATCATATTTTTCTCGGCGTCAAATTTAGGATCCAGAGACAGAAGACAACTGTCACAACTTACAGACCTTTCAGCTTGAAGATCGGCAAACTCTGATGAATACATTTGTTTCTGAACATTTCGTATCAGCACGTTTTCTGCGAATCGAAAACCTTGACTTGTTATGCTACCATCCAACGTTCTGAGTTCAGGAGTTCTCCATTTCATCAATTGAGCCACAAGACGGACAACATCGATATAATTTTCAAATTTAGATAATAGCTGGCAATCTTCCACTTTTGTTGAAAGAGATACGCTTCTCTTGGCTTCATTTTCGATTTCTGGACAACATGAATTGCATTCATCTGTCAATGGCCATTTGCTTGTGTCCTCTGATAACCACTTTGGTCCATTCCAGTAGAGTGAATTGCTTTTCAGTTCATCAACTGTTATTCCCCTTGACATCCAATCCGCGGGATTATCAGTTCCAGCGATATGATGGAAAGAGCTCGGAGGAAATAAGTCCTGAATTTCTTGCACGCTATTGGCAACAAAGGTCTTCCATGATGTACTAGGCTTCCTTATCCAACATAAGGCAATATTAGAGTCAGTAAAAATATGAACGCTTTTGAAAGTGATGTCATGCAAAGCTTCCATGACGTAGGTTGATAAACCAGCAGCCAAAAGAATGGCAATCAGTTCAAGCCGAGTCAACGACTTTTTCCTTCTTGGAGCAACTTTCGATTTTCCCATCACATATTGCACTTCAATGTTTCCACTTTCATCAGTGAGTCGCATGTATGCAATACAACCATAAGCTTTCTCCGAAGCATCAGCAAAGGAAATCAATTCGACCGCAGATGTCTGTATTTTTTCTCGATAGCAGTCGAGGAATCTTGATAGTTTCGAGTCGTGGTATCTCATCCTCCCACTTCCTAAAAATCGATGCTATATCTCCAGTGAGTAAGTCATCCCAACTCATATCAAAATCCCAAAAGCTCTGGATCAATATCTTCCCTCGTATAGTAAAAGCTGCATAAAAGCCAAAAATATAATAAATCTGACTAACTTTGCAAAAAATTGTCCTTTTGCAAATTCTTTTCAATGGTTCTTTCAATGATTCCGACACAGTAAATTGAAATTCATAATTTGTAACGTTCCAACCAATTCCAAGAGCCTTTGTGTACCCACATTCTTTTTCTTCAAAATGAACAATATTCCTTTTCATCCTTTTGTCTTCAGGTACAGAATCCATAACTTTTGTATCATTGGAAACGAATTTACTCATTTTCCATCCACCTTCAGAAAAAAGTTTCTGTAATTGCTGCAGAAGTTCAATTGTTTCGTCAGTTGAATCCACTCCTCCACAATAATCATCCACATATAAGTCCGATGAAGCTTCACAACCACGGGGATATTGCTGTCTCATTTCAGGATTATTGACATGGTGATCGATACTAGCAATAGCAAGAAATGGAGAAGATTTTATTCCAAACATTAGTCATGTCATGATAAATCGTTCAGGCTCGCGTGAATCTTCAAAGTGCCTCCATAAATATTGCTGATAGCGATAATCACATGGATTGATTTTCGTTTGACAGAACATCTTTTCAATATCTCCCATTGATGCTACTATTCGAGTTCGAAAACGAAGAAGAATTTGTCCCAGATCTGGTTGCATTGTTGGTCCGGATAGTAAGCAGTCATTTAGGGAACTATCGTTGCTATCAGGAGAACTGGCATTAAACAACTACTCTTGTTTTCGTAGATACACTATCTTTTTGAATAAGAGCGTGGTGCGGTATAAAATATTCCGGTCCTTTTGAAAATTCCAAGATCTCTTCATCAGTAGCTGGTCTTGAAAAGCCGAGTTTCTCATAATCTTGCATCGGGTTTTCATAATCAATCATCAATGTCTCATTCTTCTTCAAACGTTTTTCAGTCCCATACATCATTCTTTTTGCTAATTCATAATTACTCACTAATTCTGGAGCATCTTCTCGGAAGGGCAACGCAACACAATAGCGGTCGTCATCAAAAGTTATCGATTCTTCAAATTGACAAATTGCTTGCCTGTCCTGTTTAGTAAGCACACGACCTTTGTCCATGATTCCAATGCTTTCAAGTTTCCAAAACTTTTCAACCTCCATTTCAAATTGAGTATTTGTTCTTGTTTGAACGAACATGCATTTCGTTCGATTATTTTTGTTTGAATAATTAGACCTGGCAGACGTCTGATTTTCACCAATAAGAACATATCCAAGACAGTTTTCATCGCCGCAGGCACACTGTCATCAATCGAATGTCGAATTATTGAACCTGATAGTAATTTCAGGTAGTGATTTACACCCACCAAAATATCGACTTCCGATTCTAAATGTGGAAGCTCATCTGCAATGTCCAAATCCAAAAGATGTGTAAAGCGTTTCATGTCAACACTGACAGCTTCCAGTGGCTACAAATTCTTCCTTGTCGGACCAGTGCATCGATATGGAAAATCTCATTATCACTGTTTAATTTTGATAGTCCAAACGAGACGCGACCTGTCTTTAAGCTTGAAACTTTTTCCCCAAAGCCATTCACTTGTATTTGCAAATCCTTTCCATACTTAATTCCCAACTTGTTGACTAGACTTTCTCTGATGAAAGTGTCTTGGCACATCGTGTCAAAAGCGACTCTTACCGCTTTGGATCTTCCATTTCCAACATGTATTCTTGCAACACCTGAGGGCATAATTCTGCTCAATTCCACTTTATTGGCATCAGAACAAAGATTTATAGTGGAATTCAGTGATTGCGATACTTCATCTGTAGCGGATTTATCGGAAATAGGAAAATGCAACAGAATGTGATGTTTTCCTATACAGTCAATACCAGAACACTATCAGTTGATTTACAGTCGAATCCTGGGTGAAAGGCATCAAGGCACCTAAAGCACAACTTCTTTTCTTTGGCGAAGATCCAACGCTCTTTGACACTATCTTTTTGAAAATGATAACAATCTTGCAACGTGTGATTACGTCTGAGGCATTTCAAGCACTTCAGTTCCTGGCTTTGATTTGAGTTATCCTTGGCGGCTAGTGACTGCACTGAAAAATGCGTAAATTGTTTTTCCTTTTCAGATGTTTTTGTTTCAAATTTGTTGCACACTGTTTCTCTCGATCTTACTTCTTTGCTCATCCAATTCGAATAATCATCGATAGTAGCAAACTCATCGTCTCTGTGTGATTTCAAAAGTTCATGTTCCCAACTTCGTTTCAGTTCATTTGTCAATTTTGTTTCTAGAATTGGTATAATCATTGCATCAACAGGATTGTCAATTTTGTTCAGATAGATCATCAAAGTGTGTAGTTTTCCTTGTACAACATCATATGATTGTCGAAGTGAGGCAGTGTCATTTGAGGGAAAAGAAGGCATGTCAATGATCGATTTCATTATGCTGCGAACCACATTGCGTGGTTGTCCATATCTGGCTCGATTGTGCTCCAAAGCTACCAAATAATTTTCGGGAATTGATGAAAATGAATCAATACAGTGTGTAGCTCTCCCTTTCATGCATTGGCGCGGTACTTATAAAATGTTGATATTTGATCATTATTGTGCACAAGTGCATTGAATGTCTCCCACCATGTATGAACTTCCTTGCATCACCGAAGATATCCGGAGGGTTGATACCTGGTGGCAAATTCCCACTATGTTTGGTAACTTTGCTTTGTGTACCTCACGTCGAGACTTTGTATTTATTTTCTTGTAATTTTTCATTTGCTTCTTTGAACCTTTCGCGCAACAAAACTGTTGTTCCAGGTGGTAAAATATTCAAATTGTCAATAATATGTCTGTTCAAGTTTTCCAATAATTTTTGTATGAATTTGATGGATTCGTTGCACAAAACGTCTCCAGCAGAGTTCTCAATTTCTTTGTCCAAATTAGTCAACTTTGTATCAATATCATCGAACATCCAGGTGAGTTTATCATGTGTCACATCGACGTTTCCTTTCGCTCCACTGTTATTACTGTTTGAAATTGGAACTTGATCATTGCCATCTTTACTTTTTGACTGTGTCTCAATCAATTGAAACAAAATATTTCGATCTTCTTGCTGATCTGTTAGCATTTGCATCATAATCTGTGTTAACAATCCCTTGTCATTTTCAACTTGTTTTTTACCAGTAGCCCCTCTTGAAATGTCAACATTACACAAATCTGAATCATTATTAATGATGCGTTCAATTAAAGCAGTCTTTTTCCCATTCCTTGAAATATTTAATTCATCACATATATCTCGCAACTCATTGATCTTCTTTGACAAAGCGTCTCTTGTCCTCAAATGTGGCATGGTTGTCTCAATACTTGTTGTGAATTGTTTTGAATTGTATCTTTATGAGAGCAAGGTTGTATATGGGCTCAATATATTTGATTGATTCAGGGCCATTCACAACAATGCTGTATTACAGACACAATAATCATGAAACAACTGTCTTTACAGAGCATCTAGCAACATGGATTCAAAATACAAAATTGATGGTCATCTATGTCCTGGATGATGCAGTTCATGTCTATGTGCAATGTACATGAATGCGATATCCACAAACATGGCCTTCACATTCTAAACCGATTAGCATGATAATATCTATGTACAGATTAGATCACAAGTATCACAAAGGGTATACAACATTCTGTGAAAGTCTCATTTTCGGCCTCGTTCGCTGCAGGAACTCGCTCTGACTGCGGAGTGCCGCCCGATGACGTCTCAACTTGGGCAAGGATGAAATGACGGGCATTGTGCTTCAGCTTGAACAAACTGTTCTCTTACATGCCGTCAGCACATAAATTGACCGTGAGGACCGTCCCGTGTCTGCCTTTTCGGGCAATCAGGTGCAGCATCCAGTGCAGCCGCCCGCACGTTGTGATCTTTTTAATGACAGGCTTGGTGCATTCTTGCTTTGAGTCCTGCGCTGCTACTTTCGGCGGCAGTACGCATGTCGGAAAATGTTTTTGCCGATTAATGAAGAGTCCAGATTGGCTTCTTGAGATCAACACCGACGAAGTGACTATTTGCTCCGTTTGGTTTACTAGCAACCCACCTTCGAAGTGGATTCCTGAATTGTTTCACTGGTACAATGAGAAGTTGGTGATTGTCACTATCTGCTTCATGCGGCATGCGATCAGGAAGTCCGCTTGCCGAGACTACCTCTTGACATCAATCAAGTAAAGCAACGTGAGGCCGATAAGGCCAATATATCATTGGAGATGAATGTTAGACATAACAACCGTTTCATACTTAAATTTTTAAAATATTTAATTTTTAAAAATATTAATTTCGTGAGGTCATCCAAAAGTGCAAAACCACTCATACAGACAGATTGTTGGAGCCTGTATATCTGTTAGTGCTCTGGCAGATACGAACTTGGTGAATTTGCAGGTGACTGTAAGGATGTGCATGCAGCCACTTTTTGAGATCGGTAAATTGGTAATGCAGTCGATGCAAATAAAATGGCAAAATTTATCAATTTCAAGTAACTTCATGTAATTCTAGCATGATGAGAAAATGTAAATCACAGTTTATGTTGTGATTTGTAAGCACAGGGCGGAAAGTCTATAACACATCCATTCTATGATATATTACAGGAAAATACAAATCACAACATCTGAACTCTTCCTGTGATGAAAACGACCTGCGGCTTAATAGCTGGAAAAGCAGAGCATTTGCGGCACGGACTTTGACCTCGTTCGAAAGCCTTTCGCCCAGAAACGGTTCCATCAGGAGAGCAGCTTTCTTTGTAGGATCATATTCATTTGCTAAACTTGTTATCGACAATTAATAATAATAATAATATAATAATATCTGTATTTCACAAGAAGATACATGACCCAATTAAAGGGCATAACAGATGAAATCATGTCATCACGTCAACATTGGAGAATAATTTACAGTGAACTGTGCACGAAAAATTTGCTACATTGCAGTAAGCCATCACCAAATATCAAGTTTGTCAAACAGATTGCGAATTACATTTTTAAAAAGACAGACTGATGGAACATTAATTTCTTCATCTGACAACATATTCCAAAATTTGGATATATAAACTGTAAAGAAGTATTGTTTGTAATTATGATGGTGACGTTTTCGACACATGCGAAAATAGTTACCTCGAGTAATTGACACATTTGAAATTTCAAAAAAATCATGCATGTTCAAATCAATTTGTCTATGAAACATTTTGTACAAAAAAATGCGATGGCAACGTAGCCTACGAGCTTTGAGTGACAACAGGTTAAGAGTGCGGAGTCTGTCGCGGTATTCTAAATGACTTACATGATATAAAGATTTAGACATACGTCTCTGAACGCTCTCGATCAGTTTAACATTTTTCACTTTCTGCGGACACCACAAAATATTGCAATCTTCTAGAACGCTACGAACGTGCATCTTGTACAACAAAACAACAGCGTTTGGTTTTAAATAATTAAAAGATCGACGAATCAGTCCCAGTTGTCTTCGAGCACGATTTACAATGCTCACTACATGAGATTCAAATCAAAATTCATCATCAATAAATACCCCAAGATCTTTGTACAATTTAACAACAGGAATGACTATCCCAGATAAAGAATATGAGTATTCAATATCCATATTACCAAATCGCATAATGGCGCAATTTTTTAAATTCAATTTCATTCCATTAGTCTGATTCCACATTTCGATTTGTTGGATGTCACTTTGCAGATAATTTTGCTCGGCAGAGGTAGGTCGCTTGCATGCAATTTTCACATCGTCGGCATATTTGATTACTTTGGAGAAAATCAGATTGTCTTCAAAGTCATTCATATACAAAACAAACAGAATAGGGCCCAAAACAGAGCCTTGAATGACCCCACTAGGGATACTCCGAGCAGAAGATTTTACTCCATTGTAAACAACAATTTGATAGCGGTCGTTAAAATAGTTAACAAGCCAATCGATCAAGTGATCATTAAAAGAATATTGTCGCAATTTGGTAAGCAAATAATCATGAGGTCTTTCAAAGGCTTTACTGTAGTCAAGAAATAATGCATCAACTGTATCTCGTTCATCGATTATCCGTGTGATAAATTCATAAAATCTAAACTTGCTGTTTCGGTCGACTTTTTCGGTAAAAAACCATGTTGCGAAGACGATAGAATGTCATTAGCGTAACAGTGATCAATAATAACACGTCTAAGAATTCTTTCCATGACACGACAAATAACGCTAGATATGGTAATGGGTCTATAATCTGAAATTGATTTTTTTTCTCCAGATTTGTAGACGGGGGATTGCTGAAATGAATACAAGAAAATTCTCGATAATATTGGAGACAGTTTAGACATACATTTCTTGATTATAAGATAGGATAGGCCATCATCATCCAGACTCGTTGAGTTGGGAAGAGTGGAGAGGACCTCGTAAATAACACCAGGTGAGAAAGAAGGGTTCGACATGTTATAACAGAGCGACTTCATTTTCATGTTGACTTGATGCAATTGCTTATCAGAAGATATGAATGAAGAAGCAAAGTAGTCATTAAATGTCTCACTGATAATTTTTGAGTCAGTATATACACCATTTGAGTCATGAAACGTGTTGGGGAGACAATTGGATTTTACTTTCTCATTAACAAATTTCCAAAATAGCTTCTTATTTGATCTAAAACTCTGAGCTACTTTATTTTCGTGTTCTTTAGTTGCCATTCGCATTTTTCTGTCAAGATTTAGATTCGCTAGGATCAAATCTATTCTATTGCGATAATCAGGGTTGTTTTTCACTTTAGCAAAACATCGCCTGCGATGACGTAAAACAGTTCTTACGTAGCCACGGAAGCTGGGACACCAATCTCGTTTCAACTTTTTAGGGATACAGTTATCAATCATGCTTTTGAAAGTATCAAGAAAGATTGTCCAGTCCATAGATCATTTACATTGTCAGCACAATAAAAATGGCCCCAATCGTGGTTACTTATCATTTCATTTAACTTTCTCCATTGTGCTTTCGAATAAAAAAGGATCAATGTTTCGTGCAATTTATGCCTCTCAAATAATGCGTGGAATTTCCAGGTCAATATGGAATGATCGGAGTTGTGAAATTGTTCTGATACTTGCAAGTCGTTAGCACACAAATTTTAACGTTTTAAACACGAGATCGAGGATATTGCTAGATGCAGGTCGGGTAGGCACATCAACAAGTTGCGTCAAAAGGTTTGTAAGATACCACTCAATAACCGGTAAGTCCGCTTTATCAGATGGCGATGACCAGTTTATATTCGGATAGTTAAAGTCACCCACGACACAGTAATCACAAAAATCTGCTTGAAAACACGAATTTAGAAAGTCAAATAATTTTTCATCTTTTTCGCTTGCACTAGGAGGTCGATAAACACAGGCAAATCCAATTTTTGAATTAGACTATTATGTAACAAGAGAGGACATCGAATTCTGTATACGACATAGATTCAGCGTTTCCCGACGGGATATCTTTTCTAATGTAAATCATAACGCCGCCTCCTTTGCGCTCAGATCTATCGCACCGATAATGAACATATCCAGGTATAAAGAAATAATTGTCAGATAAATGATCATGAGCACACGTCTCAGTGATAAATGTCATAGCAGGGCTATTTTCAACGGCATACAAACGTAGGATGTCTATTTTGGGGACCAACGACCTCACATTGCATAAAAACAGGACATTTCTGACGACACATTTGAGAACTTAAGATAAGACCACTTATTAAGTTTCGCTTTAGTCGTCAAATGAGAATTGTCTGGGTAAAAGATATTTGTCTGGGTATGAATAATTGTCAAATACGGAATTACATTGTATATTTTCTGACTTTGTTCTGTGCTATGACATGTGCCAGCAACCGGATAAATATCTTTACTCTATGTAATAGAATAGCTCTTCACGAGGAATGTGAATTTGATGAACCCATCTAATTCCGTACAGATTCAAATCTTCATCCGGATCAGGATTCCGGAATTGTCTCATTCTCTTGCGCTCCACTGAAATCAATTCAATGTAAATCAGTGAATTGATGATTTGACTTTCATAATGACTCGTGCAATATTCAACCATTGTATACACAAAATACTTAGCAACTGACAGATAGCCAATTATTTGAATATTAAGTTTATGCATTGCAAGTTCCGTTTCCATTTGCATGAAACTGTGTGTTTCAAGCCGTGACTTTCTTTATTAAGCCTTTATCAATTACCCAAAATTTCAAAGAATCTGCTTACTTTCAAACTTTCACATCATGAATTATTTCTTGATTTCGTAGGGAACTGTATTTGTTTACAAAATTAAAGCTCTCTCTCTCCCTGAACCTTTTGAAATTCATTAACCAAGATCGTCAAGTTTCAAACGCCAAGGAATATAGTAAATGAAAATGTATTTATTGCCAACTGCGTGGGAGTCAGATGACGGCATCGCAATGTGGGAGTAATCATGAAGAACATCATAATGTGCGTCAGAGTTTACGTCAGTACCATTTCAGTTGCCGAAATGAGACTCAGACGATGAGAACTCACGCTTCTTATTCTAATGCAAATCTACCTGTCTCATAATGCTAAGGACCGCTGTGATGTGGTAATTTAGTCAAAACGTAGAAGAAAGTTTTAACTGCCCCAATGCCTGTCTACCACTACATTCTTGATCCAACTTGCCTGAGCAAGAAAACTAGAGCATCAAAAATTTTGCAGTTAGTGCATCGAATAAATGCAATTAATTAAAGTTATTCAATTGACTATTACTCGCCATCGTAGGAAGAGCATCGCGCTTTCGATGATTTGTTGAGATAATGCCAAACATATCTTATTCATTCACAACCGAATAGCTTCCAGGATTCTAGAGCACTCCCATTTGATGCATAGTCTACTTAATATTATCTCTGTCTTATTTCTCTGTCAATTCTAACTTATCAAAATTTTCTGCTGTCTAGGCACGTGAGATTATTCATTTCCTTGGTTCAATAGGTACATTGTTGTGTCATGATGATGCAGTGAACAGATCAAAGAATCAGGCCATACAGTAAATTTACAGAGATGTGTTACCAAGATATCCATGAAATCAATACCTTTGTCACCTCAATATAACTCATCAGTGACACTTAGTTGAAAGCAGTGCGATTTAATTTTCGCGGGATTCCAAATCGTGCGACTCAGTGCACGATTAACCGAAAACTAATTGAAAGATTGATTTAAAGCTTGCAGCTAGTCTAGCTTGCATTATTTTTACTTTCTGGACAATTAGTTTCCTTATGAGTTTGATAGCTTCCATAAAAATGGAAACTATCAGATTCTTAGCCAATTAGACCAACTACGCTTAAATTATTAATGCACTATCAATTTATATGATACTCTATTTGTAAATACTTGGAAATACTGCATTATAAATCAGAACACATAAAAAAAAGTATAATATACTATAATTAACATTATATGATATTAAGTATTATGGGTAAATCCAATTTAATCCACAACATTTGACGAAAATGTGTCTTTGATTTGTAAAATCCATATTTCTGAACCGATTTCAATAGTTTTTTTTAATCGAACCGTAAAGATCTCATCTATTATGGCATAGTTTTTAAAAAGTCACAAAGCCAAGACCTTCTTCACAAGTTGCCGTTTTTTGCCGAAAAAAGACCAAAAAAGGATGTCCAAAGTTAATATACTCCTGAGTTAATATACTATTATTAACAGTTCTCTACATATCCTGGAGTACTACAAGTGCTATGAAGTCTACTAATATTTTTATTTCCCAATTTTGATTCCTCTGGCATTTATCAACCACTCTTTTACAGAACATAAGCTTTAGACATTTACCGTTTCTTCTATCAATCTTGTAAAAGCATAGTCATGCATAATTTAATTGAAACCATTTTACTTAAATGGTTTGCAGCATGTCAAATGTTATCAGCATGCATGCAGCATATGTGTAGGCTATATGAGATTGCAGTCGTTGCACGATAAGGCACACAATGTCATATTAAATGTAAATCAGGCATTCATATTCTTACCAACAAATTCGTGTCCTTTCAATATGGAAGTATTTGGAACAGCTATGATTGACAGCATGCATGATTAATATAATTCGTGTACTTTGCGAGCATACTTATTGCTATTACATTCATAAAATAATGCTACTGTTGTGTGGGAATTCCCACTGGATCCCATAGAGATATGAACAATCATGTAACATGGAAGCTCAGCTCCGTCTTTTGATGCATGATGCCAGGTGCGAGCACCCGCGCAGGTGTCAAATCACTATTTAGTGCAATGATCTCAAACGTTGAAAGAGCAAATAGGAAAATGGCCTTATTTCCTCAAAAAAATAAAAAAATTTGCTCGATTTATTCCGTCGCATGATTAATAGAATGTAATCGATCAACTGCGTCCTCAACCATAGAAGTGGATAATAGTACAGTAGAATGGAAGTTTGATATCTTGCTTATGTGCAATGATGGCACATGGAAAAATCTATGGTTTGTAGATCTGCTTCGATCTTAAACATTGTATCATAGTCAAACTATTTGCCAAGTTGGCTGTGGAAGTTGTTGATAGCAAATTGCAAGATTTTCATGAAGAGAATTTTGAGTGAGATGGCAGCATTGTTTCATGTGAAATAGCTAACTATTCCATGGATTAATATACTGTGTCTATTTGTAGCAGTCATTGACAACTATTTTCCAATTTTTCAATACTGGAATGCGAATTAAAAATTGGTTCAGAGTTATAATCGAAAGTGGCCCGTGTGCTGCTTGTGAGAATATCTCAAGAATTCAAAGATAAAAATTCTAATTATTGGTTAATTACTTTTCTAGCGGTTAAGAAACCTAGCGCTTTCTGGAATAAACACATTGAAAGCTTCTTTACCGACAGTCATTTCTCAGATAAATGAAATGTCGCTGGATCCTTTCAATTAATCACTGAATGACTTATGTGATATAGTGTGATGATATTTTGAAGGCTCATATTCGAGAGCATGCAAAGGTTTTGAAAATTGTCCAAATATAATGAACAGGGGAATCCTTCAAAGTAAAATGAATGCTGTAAGATTTCTTGGCCTCTGATTTCAAGCTGGACTAATGCATGCTCTGTAAATCGACATTACAAGTTGCATATGTGTCTGATTATACTCCTGATTGATTATAAGAGTGATATTTCAAAATGGTGAACGTACAGAACGTTTTACAGGATTTCCTTCTTTGTCATCCTGTCGCTGGAGTATTTAGTCAATTCACTATTGCTTTTGTGCACATGATCTTTGGACAAGGAGCAACAATCCAGATCACAATTTGAATTGATAATTAAAAATGCCAACCCGAAAACAAGAAAGCCAGCTCGTAAAATTTGCTTTTTGCTCCAACTAAGTTCACCCGGCATGTGTCATAATTTTCATGCAATTTCCATTCTAGGACTTTCTGTGGTATTATTAATTTCTATGCCCTCAACTGATTGAAGGTGATGTCAAAAAAGGTAATCTTCAATATAGCAATGTTAATACGATGTCTATACGACATTGAAAATGTAGAACGAGCGAAGCGAGTTCTCGCTTCGCTCGTTCTACATTTTCAATGAGTATAGACGTATATTAACATTGCTATTGTTGAATATAGACATCGCGATCAACCATTAATTACATTCAAGGCAGATCATGTCAATGAATCAGGTCATAGATTTTCAGAGATATGTAACAAAGATATCCATGAAATGAATATCCTTGACATAGAAATGTAACTCATCAACGACATTTAGCTAAAAGTGATGGCAAAAAAAGTAATGTTAGATATCTAATGTTGAACGGATCAATTCTTTCAATGCTAAAATCTATGTCAATGTATTTTATAATTCCTTTTGAATACCATCATTAAGTAGTATCGAGAAATGAAAAGCCTTGCTATTGTTAACAGGCTTATCTCCTAAATTGTCTCCTAAAAATTCCTAAAATAGGCGAAAATTTAGGAGATAGACCTATTAACAATAGCAAGGCTTTTCAGTTCTTGATAATACTCTATGTGAATGAATTAACACAGAAAATGTTAAATTTTATATTGCATTGACTAGATACAGCATGGACTTCCATAATATAGCATCTGGACAGAAATCTGATCAGATATCCTTAACCCTATAATACGAAATGAGGCTGATAATTTGAATCGATGTCATTCATACAGACGTTACACATTGTAATCTTGTTACTCTTACTTTGCAGGCGTCGTTAATTAGTGTATTTCAACAGCGATATGTTTGTGGAGGCAGCGTAAAATGCTTAGCAAATGCTTTGTGTTTGTGTATCGGTATAAGAATGGCAATTACAGTAAATTTACCAACTACATTTCATTGCTTCCCGTTGAAAAATGAGCCACAGGATCCATGGATAACGAACAATATGATTTACACCGACAATCAAATCAAGACACTCTCCTTTTTGTTGGGATAGTTAATACATTCTCACAGCTGTTGAATTTGATGCCTATATAGTGAAATCATTCGATGAGTCAATCGATCTTTCTCAGGCAGATGAGGAAGAGTCTCAATCGATATCGAATCATAACCCTCAACTGTGTATTGAAAACTGACTTCGTTCGTCGTCTCAAGTCAGAGTCATCAACTATGAATACGAGTAGGCATAAACTCGTACTTTTCGAATTTCGGACCAGCAGAATCATTGCAAGATTACAGACGAGTATTCCCCTCAACTTATCAATGCAATGATCGAAGAATTCAACACAATAAAGATCATGAACACTTTTATCCTGCTTTACACAATGATTTAGAGCCTATATGGAAAATGATATCTTATGAGATGAATTATGAAATTTCATTAAGTGATGTAATGCAAATATAATACAAGTTTGCAGTGTAAAATATCAAAATTATTTTTTAGCTGCATTATTACTAAAATGATTATCGAAATAATTAATTAAAAAGCCAGAAGCTGCAATTTTTTGTCATTTAGTTTCCAATATTTCGGCTTCACAGCATGCGTCAAGGATACAAATAGGAGAGAAAATCCAGGAAAACATGGAAATGTAAAATTCAAAGGGCAATGTATTCAGTCATAGAAATGTCAAAGAAATATAAAATCATCGTCTCTTGAGTGATGATGAGTAACAAAACCTTTTTATTTTTTTATTATTTTTTTTTCATAAAATTTTTATGAGCATCAAAACCTGCTGGACATAGGTTTTGTATAAAAATGGCTTCTCGTAGTCTTAGGTTGGCAGTGTCTGAATCAGTGGCAAGGAAGGATCTTTGTTGTCATTCTTAAGGATTTTATGTTTCTTTGACATTTCTATGACTGAATACATTGCCTTTTGAATATTAAATTTCCATGTCTTCCTAGTTCTTCTCTCCCTTTCGTATCCCTGACGCAGGCTGTGAAGCCGAAGTATTGGAAATTTTGGAAACTGAATAGCAAAAAATTGCAGCTTCTGGCTTTTTAATTAATTGTTTCGATAATCATTTAAGTTTTGCCATGCTACTGCATTATCCTGTATCAGATAATCCAAAAGAGCATCCTGCATGGATATGGCAATTTCTGAATACTATTTGTAAAATACAGAGCTCGATTCTTTCCTGGTGTATGCTGCATCAATATTCTGAGCTTCTATGGACTGCTATGGCGGTAAAAAGCAAAGCAACAGATGTAGTATTTTTCTTTGGTGCTGGCTCTTCGAAAGTTCATGAATGAATTACATGTAAATCCTCTCATGAAGTAAAACCAAAATCCTTTACCAATCCACAAATCAACGTACCAGTTTGTATTATTTGATGAAATTATTTACTTGGAAAAGGGATGATTTGACTTTATATTTGTAAAAAAAGTGTAAACCTGAAATGCAAGTTTGTTTCCAAAGGATTAAGTATTTGACTTTGATCACTGATTAACTCTCTGAAAGTCGGTGCATGTTCGCAAATAATTTCTGCTGATAGCGCTCCAATATTTTATTTAATTGAAAAATTGCAGCCAGCAGATCTGTATGAATAATATTTATTGATACATGAATTAGCTTCCTCAGATAAGTCATTTGCCAATGTGCAAAAGGCGGACTAAACCTAAGTCAGACTGAAAAAGGAGCTATAAGAATTTTACTTAAGTAAGTCGGCAAAATTTTCCAGATGTAGCTGCACTTTGTCACAAAAATTGATCAACAGATCCATTCTTAAATGCACCAAGATGAAATACAATATCAGCCCCATCTCGTATACCTGCTATCTTAGGTTTCTGTCCAGATGCTATGTTACAGAAGTCCATGGATACCGACATATTCAACAATATATAATGTTAGACGGTTTCAACTCGCTCACTGCTAAAATCTGAGTCGATAAATTGACATAGAAATTGTCAATTTCTTTTATAACATTGACTAGATACAGACATGCACTGTTCAAGAAAAGTCCTCGTACAAAATTTTTTACTCTTTTTCTAAAGCGATTTTTCATGAGTTCTAGCAATAGTTTGACGTTTCTCTTTTGCACACTTGTAGCACATGCCTGAAATTTTCTTTCAGTCACTCGAATTTTCAAAAATGTCTGCTTTCCTGCCTGGTCGGTCCTAATTAATAAAAACGGGTACTCTCTAAGCTCGTTCCTCACTAGATATCTTCAAAAATCATCAAAAATTTGAAATATTGTTGCGATAGATAACGATCTGCTTTATCTGATGGTGCAGAAACGGTACAGAAAGATGAAGAAATAAGGTGAGCAGAGTTATTAGAAAATCAGCTACTTTTTGGGATTTTCAAGTTTGCAAACTTCAAAATCCCAAAATTTGCAAATTTGGCATATTTAAGGCTATGTATCAACTTTGCAGATCTAAAACCATCGATCGATATTATTGCATTTGCATGTAAACATGGAAGCTACTGACAATGCACTATGACACTGTAGTCTACCATTGATATCAATAGATATACTAGCAATGTCACAATAAAGCAATCTATGGCTATTCTGAGCGGCATTAGATCTTAAACTGTCTTTTCGATTGAGTGTGTATGGCTAGCATGTCGAGAGAAGATTTGAGTTACCATGTCATCGATATGTGGGAAGCCTGCATGAAACAGGCAACTGCTGCCGAAAGACTTTATGTTCCTTGATCCACTGTTAACTCCTGGAGTTCATGTTACAGTTCATAAATTTCCTTGATCAGCAAATATCCGCTTAGATGCTTGTTAGCAAATATTCATTCCTTTAGATATCCAACTTGTCTCATATTGCTTCTAAAGTGGTTTCATCTCGGTAGTATCTAAACATGAAAAAATTTAGCTTTTTAAAAACTGCTCAAATAATTATTTGGACCGCAGGAACGTAATCTCCGTAAAAAATTAAATCTTTTCATATAAAATCTTTTCACTGTATACACAGATACTTTTTGAGTCGACACTCTACTCATTATGTGCTTACTCTATGGTGACCTCACACTGTAGCAGATTGCATCCCAAACATGAAAAGATGCTCCTTATGAAAACTGAATGATGCTCTCTTTATCATAGCGGCAGTTCGGTATCCTCCAGACACGCACACGGCCGTCAGTAGGTTTCAGAAAGAATTCTGAATCATCAGTAAATACGATTTTTGACCATTGCGGATCTCGAACATGAATTCGATTCATTGACCAATTCAGTCGGCTTACGCGGTGACAAGGAGAGAGCAATGTGCAGATCTAGGGTCGGTAGGAGCCCATAAAGTCTTTCGGCAGCAGTTGCCTGTTTCATGCAGGCTTCCCACATATCGATGACATGGTAACTCAAATCTTCTCTCGACATGCTAGCCATACACACTCAATCGAAAAGACAGTTTAAGATCTAATGCCGCTCAGAATAGCCATAGATTGCTTTATTGTGACATTGCTAGTATATCTATTGATATCAATGGTAGACTACAGTGTCATAGTGCATTGTCAGTAGCTTCCATGTTTACATGCAAATGCAATAATATCGATCGATGGTTTTAGATCTGCAAAGTTGATACATAGCCTTAAATATGCCAAATTTGCAAATTTTGGGATTTTGAAGTTTGCAAACTTGAAAATCCCAAAAAGTAGCTGATTTTCTAATAACTCTGCTCACCTTATTTCTTCATCTTTCTGTACCGTTTCTGCACCATCAGATAAAGCAGATCGTTATCTATCGCAACAATATTTCAAATTTTTGATGATTTTTGAAGATATCTAGTGAGGAACGAGCTTAGAGAGTACCCGTTTTTATTAATTAGGACCCACCAGGCAGGAAAGCAGACATTTTTGAAAATTCGAGTGACTGAAGTGAGTGACTTTTCAGGCATGTGCTACAAGTGTGCAAAAGAGAAACGTCAAACTATTGCTAGAACTCATGAAAAATCGCTTTAGAAAAAGAGTAAAAAATTTTGTACGAGGACTTTTCTTGAACAGTGTATTTAGGAATGCATTTTGTTGTAATTTCGTCAACCGGTGCTCAAGCTGTTATATGATCGATCAAATATGCTTTTGTCCTTTGCAGTCTGCACATAAATCGAGGATCTCTGAAATGCGATTGAAAAAGTCTGAATTAGAATTGCATAATTGGAATATTAATTAATGCATTGTCTCGACATGAATGACAATACCCGATTATCAATTGCAGCAGTCAGAAATTAATCCGAAAATGGTGAATCTTGACATGTGATCCTGGATTTGGTATACACCCAAGATTTTAATAATCTGACATTCTTCTAATAGCATCCAACATTCAATATAATTTCATGAAATTTCATCGCTCTATGCTCATGTTCTGCGCTTTTTCATTTACTTCTTCAAAGTGCCAAAATTGTTTTATTTTGCTGTTGTTTTTATAAGTTAAGATTTCGATGTCACCAATTGAAGAATACATATACTGGAAAAGATAAAAATTATATCTATTGCTCTCAAAGCAGACGTTTTACAATAAGAAAAGTCTTTTTAATGTATTATCAATGTGGTTCGAAGTTGTGGCATTTGTGGCATCTCACTCGCCTGTGAATGGGGCTACAGTTAGAAAATTGATTATTTAGGAGCTTTGGCGAAATGCACTCCAGGTTACTTCATCACTTTTAACAATTCTTTTCAAAGTATGCAATGCTATTTATATGAACCAAATCTGAAGGAAAGAGCCAACTGTCTACTGCATGAAGATTGCAGCGCAGCATTGATGGAATAAATTCCCTCTAAGACACCATGTGTAGTTCCAACAAAGCTCTTGGCAAACTGCTAATGAAGTGATTTTGCAGCTCTCTTTATTGTTATGATGCAGTCCGTTTTCACTATGCATCCTGTCTCTGGATTGCAAAATATTCCCAACTAGCAGAAAGGCGGGATTGTTATCTCAATATTGGTTAATTGATAAAATACACTCCATGCGGAGTTTAATGAAAGGCAAAGTCAAAAAATTTCGAACATTTTTGATCAAAAGTTAAAAAGGATGGTACATAATACATGTACGTCTTCATAAACCACGTTTATTGTTTTCCCATCTTCTGCGTTAAGATAAGATAAATCTATTCAGCAATGTAATTTACAGAAAAGCAAGTTATGGCCACCGGCGGTAGCTCCTACAGACGAGAGTAAAAATAATTTCTCTCGTCACAATAGCACAATTAAAGCTCATTCTTTAAACATTTTTGAAGGCAAAAATTGACGGAGCCAAAACACACGACAAAGGTAATTTGTTCCAAACCTTGCAAACACGAAAAAAAGGAATTGCTCAAATAATTACGTTTTTGGAAAATACGGAGAACTAGTTGAAGCGGATTATTGGTGAAACTACGCGGGAATAGGACGGAATAAGGGGACGGAAATAGAGAATTCATCAAAGCCAAAGTCTATGAAATTGTGGAAGGCTTTGTAAAGGAAACAAAGGTCCAACATAGTTCTTCTCTTCCAAAGGGGAGCAATAGACAACAGCTTTAGTCGGTGATCGTAATCGGTGTGCAAACTGCCACATTTTTTACAAACTTGTCGAGTAAAATATCTCTGCACACGTTCAAGTTGATCGATGTCACGTTTTAAATATGGACTAAATGTTTGATACTTTGTCTCAAGAATAGGACGAACAAAGGATTTGTAGCCGTGGATCAATAAATCGACATTAGGTGACGTAAAACCATTCAGAAAGCAGTAGGCACGAGAACAGGCTTTGCTAGCAATTCTGTCACAATGAGAACTAAACTTTAGGTCCGATGAAATGAGGGTTCCCAAATCGTTGACAGAATTAACAGATCTTAAGGTAACATCATTCAATACGTAAGGAACGTCTTCAGAGAACCTTTTTTTGTCAATAGAAAATGCTCAGCATATCAATGGCTAAATTTAGTTCCCACGTACGACAACAAATCTCAAACTTTTTTTTACACCATTAATGAACGCAGGAGTACTGGCATAATCACAGGAATGATAGAATTAGGAATCATCAGAAATAACTTCACAGGTGTGCTTGATTCGAAGCATTAAAAAAAATCATTTACATATATTAGGAAAAGCAGAGGTCCAAGCACAGTAGCTTGAGGAACCCCACTTTCCACATGGAGAGTATTAGAAACAAAATTATCCACCACGACAGCCTAAGATCGATCATTGAAAAATTGAAATCCAGTTAAGAAGCTCATAACTGAATACATAACTTTCCAGTTTCAGAATCAATTTTCACAACAGAATCGAAGGCTCGGGCCATATCAGTGTATTCACAGTCCATCCTTATACCATTCATCAGAGATTCAATCCAGTCAAATGCAGATTGTAAGAGAAGGGAGGTAGTCGATCGTCGTTTTAGGAAGCCAAATTGATTGTCATTTAGCAATGACAGTTGATGAGCACGAAGTCCTTGTGCGATTCTCACCAAGTCTTTTAAACGATTGCCCGATCGGATGATAAAGTGATAGCGACAGTATCTGCAAGAATTTTCCGCGTGCGTCTGACGTTAAAATAGACGTCTTATCATATTGCATCCAATAGCCTCTGCACTGGATTGATGCAATAACTGGTTAATTAATTCTGCTGGCTGTGGAACGTCGTCAATTTTGTGCTTGCCTAGATAACAGCACAACGAATTTTTGTCACGGGCAAATTTTGTTGACTGGGAAACTGTACATACATTATCCACACAACCCATCGATGTCTAGGACGTAAACTTTCCCACATCACATTGCAATGCAACTGGCACATTTAAATATTGAGCAATCGTAGGTGCTTCATCTGAATCCTGAGCTAATCTATTTCGCTTTGCTTTCGAATTTTGCTTGGGATATCGTCCTAATTGTGGTTTTCCTTTTGGCATTCTCCTAAAAATTACTAATCTGAAGTAAAATACGACTATATTATTATTTCGATACGCATAACATTAATAACACTGAGAAAAATCTTGTATCAGATCACCAAAATATGAAGACGCATGCGTCTGTTTCTAATATGCTGGAAAAAAGTATTTTAGCATCATACTACTTTCAAAAGTTACATTACGAATGCGTGGACAAATAATATATTTCGAAATTCTAATGAAGCAGTTCTAGTTATTTTACCAAATATAGTTTAAGGTAATCTGGAAAATATATAATCAGTCAAACTGAAAAACATATAATCAGTCACAACTTTTTTGATATTCCTTTTTACGAACTCAACAACTACACAGGTAATCTTTGATGCTTTATCTACTGACCATGCAAGATTTTAGTCATTCAGTCAAATGATGGCTTCACCAGGATGAAATAAAGAAATAAACTTCAAAATGTCTGAATTATAATCAGTCACAAGTATTAAATGAGACAGAGATGGAACCTGAATCACTCATACTTTATCACTCTACATCTAATGAGTGTGTCTGCAAAGTTGGAGCTCAATCGGTTAGGGTCTCTGGTTGTGGGGGACTGTAAAGGGGTCCCGAACATGAATTCCCCTAGAATAGGCCTTTATAATCAGTCACAAGTATTTTATGAGACAGAGATGGAACCTGAATCAGTCATACTTTATCACTCTACATCTAATGAGTGTGTTTGCAAAGTTGGAGCTCAATCGGTTAGGGTCTCTGGTTGTGGGGGACTGTAAAGGGGTCCCGAACATGAATTCCTCTAGAATAGGCCTTTATAATCAGTCACAAGTATTGAATGAGACAGAGATGGAACCTGAATCAGTCATACTTTATCACTCTACATCTAATGAGTGTGTTTGCAAAGTTGGAGCTCAAACGGTTAGGGTCTCTGGTTGTGGGGGACTGTAAAGGGGTCCCGAACATGAATTCCCCTAGAATGGGCTTTTATAATCAGTCACAAGTATTGAATGAGACAGAGATGGAACCTGAATCAGTCATACGTTATCACTCTACATCTAATGAGTGTGTCTGCAAAGTTGGAGCTCAATAGGTTAGGGTCTCTGGTTGTGGGGGACTGTAAAGGGGTCCCGAACATGAATTCCACTAAAATATGCCTTTACAATCAGTCACAAGTATTGAATGAGACAGAGATGGAACCTGAATCAGTCATACTTTATAACTCTACATCTAATGAGTGTGTCTGCAAAGTTGGAGCTCAATCGGTTAGGGTCTCTGGTTGTGGGGGACTGTAAAGGGGTCCCGAACATGAATTCCCCTAAAATATGCCTTTACAATCAGTCACAAGTATTGAATGAGACAGAGATGGAACCTGAATCAGTCACACTTTATCACTGTACATCTAATGAGTGTGTTTGCAAAGTTGGAGCTCAATCGGTTAGGGTCTCTGGTTGTGGGGGACTGTAAAGGGGTCCCGAACATGAATTCCCCTAAAATATGCCTTTATAATCAGTCACAAGTATTTTATGAGACAGAGATGGAACCTGAATCAGTCATACTTTATCACTCTAGATCCAATGAGTGTGTTTGCAAAGTTGGAGCTCAATAGGTTAGGGTCTCTGGTTGTAGGGGACTGTAAAGGGGTCCCGAACATTAATTCCCCTAGAATATGCCTTTATAATCAGTCACAAGTATTGAATGAGAGAGAGATGGAACCTGAATCAGTCACACTTTATCACTGTACATCCAATGAGTGTGTTTGCAAAGTTGGAGCTCAATCGGTTAGGGTCTCTGGTTGTGGGGGACTGTAAAGGGGTCCCGAACATGAATTCCCCTAAAATCGGCCTTTGTAATCAGTCACAAGTATTGAATGAGACAGAGATGGAACCTGAATCAGTCATACTTCATCACTCTAGATCCAATGAGTGTGTTTGCAAAGTTGGAGCTCAATCGGTTAGGTCTCTGGTTGTGGGGGACTGTAAAGGGGTCACGAACATGAATTCCCCTAGAATAGGCCTTTATAATCAGTCACAAGTATTGAATGAGACAGAGATGGAACCTGAATCAGTCATACTTTATCACTCTACATCTAATGAGTGTGTTTGCAAGTTGGAGCTCAATCGGTTAGGGTCTCTGGTTGTGGGGGACTGTAAAGGGGTCCCGAACATGAATTCCCCTAGAATAGGCCTTTATAATCAGTCACAAGTATTGAATGAGACAGAGATGGAACCTGAATCAGTCATACTTTATCACTCTACATCTAATGAGTGTGTTTGCAAAGTTGGAGCTCAATCGGTTAGGTCTCTGGTTGTGGGGGACTGTAAAGGGGTCCCGAACATGAATTCCTCTAGAATAGGCCTTTATAATCAGTCACAAGTATTGAATGAGACAGAGATGGAACCTGAATCAGTCATACTTTATCACTCTACATCTAATGAGTGTGTTTGCAAGTTGGAGCTCAAACGGTTAGGGTCTCTGGTTGTGGGGGACTGTAAAGGGGTCCCGAACATGAATTCCCCTAGAATGGGCTTTTATAATCAGTCACAAGTATTGAATGAGACAGAGATGGAACCTGAATCAGTCATACGTTATCACTCTAGATCCAATGAGTGTGTTTGCAAAGTTGGAGCTCAATCGGTTAGGTCTCTGGTTGTGGGGGACTGTAAAGGGGTCCCGAACATGAATTCCCCTAAAATAGGCCTTTATAATCAGTCACAAGTATTGAATGGGACAGAGATGGAACCTGAATCAGTCATACTTTATCACTCTACATCTAATGAGTGTGTTTGCAAAGTTGGAGCTCAATCGGTTAGGGTCTCTGGTTGTGGGGGACTGTAAAGGGGTCCCGAACATGAATTCCCCTAAAATAGGCCTTTATAATCAGTCACAAGTATTGAATGAGACAGAGATGGAACCTGAATCAGTCATACTTTATCACTCTACATCTAATGATTGTGTTTGCAAAGTTGGAGCTCAATAGGTTAGGGTCTCTGGTTGTAGGGGACTGTAAAGGGGTCCCGAACATTAATTCCCCTAGAATATGCCTTTATAATCAGTCACAAGTATTGAATGAGAGAGAGATGGAACCTGAATCAGTCACACTTTATCACTGTACATCCAATGAGTGTGTTTGCAAAGTTGGAGCTCAATCGGTTAGGGTCTCTGGTTGTGGGGGACTGTAAAGGGGTCCCGAACATGAATTCCCCTAAAATCGGCCTTTGTAATCAGTCACAAGTATTGAATGAGACAGAGATGGAACCTGAATCAGTCATACTTCATCACTCTAGATCCAATGAGTGTGTTTGCAAGTTGGAGCTCAATCGGTTAGGTCTCTGGTTGTGGGGGACTGTAAAGGGGTCACGAACATGAATTCCCCTAGAATAGGCCTTTATAATCAGTCACAAGTATTGAATGAGACAGAGATGGAACCTGAATCAGTCATACTTTATCACTCTACATCTAATGAGTGTGTTTGGAAAGTTGGAGCTCAATCGGTTAGGGTCTCTGGTTGTGGGGGACTGTAAAGGGGTCCCGAACATGAATTCCCCTAGAATAGGCCTTTATAATCAGTCACAAGTATTGAATGAGACAGAGATGGAACCTGAATCAGTCATACTTTATCACTCTACATCCAATGAGTGTGTTTGCAATGTTGGAGCTCAATCGGTTAGGGTCTCTGGTTGTGGGGGACTGTAAAGGGGTCCCGAACATGAATTCCCCTAAAATAGGTCTTTGTAATCAGTCACAAGTATTGAATGAGACAGAGATGGAACCTGAATCAGTCATACTTTATCACTCTAGATCTAATATGTGTGTTTGCAAAGTTGGAGCTCAATCGGTTAGGTCTCTGGTTGTGGGGGACTGTAAAGGGGTCCCGAACATGAATTCCTCTAGAATAGGCCTTTATAATCAGTCACAAGTATTGAATGAGACAGAGATGGAACCTGAATCAGTCATACTTTATCACTCTACATCTAATGAGTGTGTTTGCAAAGTTGGAGCTCAATCGGTTAGGGTCTCTGGTTGTGGGGGACTGTAAAGGGGTCCCGAACATGAATTCCTCTAGAATAGGCCTTTATAATCAGTCACAAGTATTGAATGAGACAGAGATGGAACCTGAATCAGTCATACTTTATCACTCTACATCTAATGAGTGTGTTTGCAAGTTGGAGCTCAAACGGTTAGGGTCTCTGGTTGTGGGGGACTGTAAAGGGGTCCCGAACATGAATTCCCCTAGAATGGGCTTTTATAATCAGTCACAAGTATTGAATGAGACAGAGATGGAACCTGAATCAGTCATACGTTATCACTCTAGATCCAATGAGTGTGTTTGCAAAGTTGGAGCTCAATCGGTTAGGTCTCTGGTTGTGGGGGACTGTAAAGGGGTCCCGAACATGAATTCCCCTAAAATAGGCCTTTATAATCAGTCACAAGTATTGAATGGGACAGAGATGGAACCTGAATCAGTCATACTTTATCACTCTACATCTAATGAGTGTGTTTGCAAAGTTGGAGCTCAATCGGTTAGGGTCTCTGGTTGTGGGGGACTGTAAAGGGGTCCCGAACATGAATTCCCCTAAAATAGGCCTTTATAATCAGTCACAAGTATTTTATGAGACAGAGATGGAACCTGAATCAGTCATACTTTATCACTCTACATCTAATGATTGTGTTTGCAAAGTTGGAGCTCAATAGGTTAGGGTCTCTGGTTGTAGGGGACTGTAAAGGGGTCCCGAACATTAATTCCCCTAGAATATGCCTTTATAATCAGTCACAAGTATTGAATGAGAGAGAGATGGAACCTGAATCAGTCACACTTTATCACTGTACATCCAATGAGTGTGTTTGCAAAGTTGGAGCTCAATCGGTTAGGGTCTCTGGTTGTGGGGGACTGTAAAGGGGTCCCGAACATGAATTCCCCTAAAATCGGCCTTTGTAATCAGTCACAAGTATTGAATGAGACAGAGATGGAACCTGAATCAGTCATACTTCATCACTCTAGATCCAATGAGTGTGTTTGCAAGTTGGAGCTCAATCGGTTAGGTCTCTGGTTGTGGGGGACTGTAAAGGGGTCACGAACATGAATTCCCCTAGAATAGGCCTTTATAATCAGTCACAAGTATTGAATGAGACAGAGATGGAACCTGAATCAGTCATACTTTATCACTCTACATCTAATGAGTGTGTTTGCAAAGTTGGAGCTCAATCGGTTAGGGTCTCTGGTTGTGGGGGACTGTAAAGGGGTCCCGAACATGAATTCCCCTAGAATAGGCCTTTATAATCAGTCACAAGTATTGAATGAGACAGAGATGGAACCTGAATCAGTCATACTTTATCACTCTACATCCAATGAGTGTGTTTGCAAAGTTGGAGCTCAATCGGTTAGGGTCTCTGGTTGTGGGGGACTGTAAAGGGGTCCCGAACATGAATTCCCCTAAAATAGGCCTTTGTAATCAGTCACAAGTATTGAATGAGACAGAGATGGAACCTGAATCAGTCATACTTTATCACTCTAGATCTAATATGTGTGTTTGCAAGTTGGAGCTCAATCGGTTAGGTCTCTGGTTGTGGGGGACTGTAAAGGGTCCCGAACATGAATTCCCCTAGAATAGGCCTTTATAATCAGTCACAAGTATTGAATGAGACAGAGATGGAACCTGAATCAGTCATACTTTATCACTCTACATCTAATGAGTGTGTCTGCAAAGTTGGAGCTCAATCGGTTAGGGTCTCTGGTTGTGGGGGACTGTAAAGGGGTCCCGAACATGAATTCCCCTAGAATAGGCCTTTATAATCAGTCACAAGTATTGAATGAGACAGAGATGGAACCTGAATCAGTCACACTTTATCACTGTACATCTAATGAGTGTGTCTGCAAAGTTGGAGCTCAATAGGTTAGGGTCTCTGGTTGTGGGGGACTGTAAAGGGGTCACGAACATGAATTCCCCTAAAATATGCCTTTACAATCAGTCACAAGTATTGAATGAGACAGAGACGGAACCTGAATCAGTCACACTTTATCACTCTACATCCAATGAGTGTGTTTGCAAAGTTGGAGCTCAATCGGTTAGGGTCTCTGGTTGTGGGGACTGTAAAGGGGTCCCGAACATGAATTCCCCTAGAATAGGCCTTTATAATCAGTCACAAGTATTGAATGAGACAGAGATGGAACCTGAATCAGTCATACTTTATCACTCTACATCCAATGAGTGTGTTTGCAAAGTTGGAGCTCAATCGGTTAGGTCTCTGGTTGTGGGGGACTGTAAAGGGGTCCCGAACATGAATTCCCCTAGAATAGGCCTTTATAATCAGTCACAAGTATTGAATGAGACAGAGATGGAACCTGAATCAGTCATACTTTATCACTCTACATCTAATGAGTGTGTCTGCAAGTTGGAGCTCAATCGGTTAGGGTCTCTGGTTATGGGGGACTGTAAAGGGGTCCCGAACATGAATTCCCCTAGAATAGGCCTTTATAATCAGTCACAAGTATTGAATGAGACAGAGATGGAACCTGAATCAGTCATACTTTATCACTGTACATCTAATGAGTGTGTTTGCAAAGTTGGAGCTCAATCGGTTAGGGTCTCTGGTTGTGGGGGACTGTAAAGGGGTCCCGAACATGAATTCCCCTAGAATAGGCCTTTATAATCAGTCACAAGTATTGAATCAGACAGAGATGGAACCTGAATCAGTCATACTTTATCACTCTACATCTAATGAGTGTGTTTGCAAAGTTGGAGCTCAATCGGTTAGGGTCTCTGGTTGTGGGGGACTGTAAAGGGGTCCCGAACATGAATTCCCCTAAAATATGCCTTTATAATCAGTCACAAGTATTGAATGAGACAGAGATGGAACCTGAATCAGTCATACTTTATCACTCTACATCTAATGAGTGTGGTTGGAAAGTTGGAGCTCAATCGGTTAGGGTCTCTGGTTGTGGGGGACTGTAAAGGGGTCCCGAACATGAATTCCCCTAGAATATGCCTTTATAATCAGTCACAAGTATTGAATGAGACAGAGATGGAACTTGAGTCAGTCATACTTTATCACTCTACATCTAATGAGTGTGTTTGCAAAGTTGGAGCTCAATCGGTTAGGGTCTCTGGTTGTGGGGGACTGTAAAGGGGTCCCGAACATGAATTCCCCTAAAATAGGCGTTTATAATCAGTCACAAGTATTGAATGAGACAGAGATGGAACCTGAATCAGTCATACTTTATCACTCTACATCTAATGAGTGTGTTTGCAAAGTTTGAGCTCAATCGGTTAGGGCCTCTGGTTGTGGGGGACTGTAAAGGGGTCCCGAACATGAATTCCCCTAAAATAGGCCTTTGTAATCAGTCACAAGTATTGAATGAGACAGAGATGGAACCTGAATCAGTCATACTTTATCACTCTACATCTAATGAGTGTGTTTGCAAAGTTGGAGCTCAATCGGTTAGGGTCTCTGGTTGTGGGGGACTGTAAAGGGGTCCCGAACATGAATTCCCCTAAAACAGGCCTTTGTAATCAGTCACAAGTATTGAACGAGACAGAGATGGAACCTGAATCAGTCATACTTTATCACTCTACATCTAATGAGTGTGTCTGCAAAGTTGGAGCTCAATCGGTTAGGGTCTCTGGTTGTGGGGACTGTAAAGGGGTCCCGAACATGAATTCCCCTAAAATAGGCCTTTATAATCAGTCACAAGTATTGAATGAGACAGAGATGGAACCTGAATCAGTCATACTTTATCACTCTACATCTAATGAGTGTGTTTGCAAAGTTAGAGCTCAATCGGTTAGGGTCTCTGGTTGTGGGGGACTGTAAAGGGGTCCCGAACATGAATTCCCCTAAAATATGCCTTTATAATCAGTCACAAGTATTGAATGAGACAGAGATGGAACCTGAATCAGTCATACTTTATCACTCTAGATCTAATGAGTGTGGTTGGAAAGTTGGAGCTCAATCGGTTAGGTCTCTGGTGGTGGGGGACTGTAAAGGGGTCCCGAACATGAATTCCCCTAAAATATGCCATTATAATCAGTCACAAGTATTGAATGAGACAGAGATGGAACCTGAATCAGTCATACTTTATAACTCTACATCTAATGAGTGTGTCTGCAAAGTTGGAGCTCAATCGGTTAGGGTCTCTGGTTGTGGGGGACTGTAAAGGGGTCCCGAACATGAATTCCCCTAGAATAGGCCTTTATAATCAGTCACAAGTATTTTATGAGACAGAGATGGAACCTGAATCAGTCATACTTTATCACTCTACATCTAATGAGTGTGTTTGCAAAGTTGGAGCTCAATCGGTTAGGGTCTCTGGTTGTGGGGGACTGTAAAGGGGTCCCGAACATGAATTCCCCTAAAATATGCCTTTATAATCAGTCACAAGTATTGAATGAGAATGAGATGGAACCTGAATCAGTCATACTTTATCACTCTACATCCATTGAGTGTGTTTGCAAAGTTGGAGCTCAATCGGTTAGGGTCTCTGGTTGTGGGGGACTGTAAAGGGGTCCCGAACATGAATTCCCCTAGAATAGGCTTTTATAATCAGTCACAAGTATTGAATGAGACAGAGATGGAACCTGAATCAGTCATACTTTATCACTCTACATCCAATGAGTGTGCTTGCAAAGTTGGATCTCAATCGGTTAGGGTCTCTGGTTGTGGGGGACTGTAAAGGGGTCCCGAACATGAATTCCCCTAAAATAGGCCTTTGAAATAAGTCACAAGTATTGAATGAGACAGAGATGGAACCTGAATCAGTCATACTTTATCACTCTAGATCCAATGAGTGTGTTTGCAAAGTTGGAGCTCAATCGGTTAGGTCTCTGGTTGTGGGGGACTGTAAAGGGGTCCCGAACATGAATTCCCCTAGAATAGGCGTTTATAATCAGTCACAAGTATTGAATGAGACAGAGATGGAACCTGAATCAGTCATACTTTATCACTCTACATCTAATGAGTGTGTTTGCAAAGTTTGAGCTCAATCGGTTAGGGTCTCTGGTTGTGGGGACTGTAAAGGGGTCCCGAACATGAATTCCCCTAAAATAGGCCTTTATAATCAGTCACAAGTATTGAATGAGACAGAGATGGAACCTGAATCAGTCATACTTTATCACTCTACATCTAATGAGTGTGTCTGCAAAGTTGGAGCTCAATCGGTTAGGGTCTCTGGTTGTGGGGACTGTAAAGGGGTCACGAACAGGAATTCCCCCAAAATAGGCCTTTATAATCAGTCACAAGTATTTTATGAGACAGAGATGGAACCTGAATCAGTCATACTTTATCACTCTACATCTAATGAGTGTGTTTGCAAAGTTGGAGCTCAATCGGTTAGGGTCTCTGGTTGTGGGGGACTGTAAAGGGGTCCCGAACATGAATTCCCCTAAAATATGCCTTTATAATCAGTCACAAGTATTGAATGAGACAGAGATGGAACCTGAATCAGTCATACTTTATCACTCTACATCCATTGAGTGTGTTTGCAAAGTTGGAGCTCAATCGGTTAGGGTCTCTGGTTGTGAGGGACTGTAAAGGGGTCCCGAACATGAATTCCCCTAGAATAGGCTTTTATAATCAGTCACAAGTATTGAATGAGACAGAGATGGAACCTGAATCAGTCATACTTTATCACTCTACATCCAATGAGTGTGCTTGCAAAGTTGGATCTCAATCGGTTAGGGTCTCTGGTTGTGGGGGACTGTAAAGGGGTCCCGAACATGAATTCCCCTAAAATAGGCCTTTGAAATAAGTCACAAGTATTGAATGAGACAGAGATGGAACCTGAATCAGTCATACTTTATCACTCTAGATCCAATGAGTGTGTTTGCAAAGTTGGAGCTCAATCGGTTAGGTCTCTGGTTGTGGGGGACTGTAAAGGGTCCCGAACATGAATTCCCCTAGAATAGGCTTTTATAATCAGTCACAAGTATTGAATGAGACAGAGATGGAACCTGAATCAGTCATACTTTATCACTCTACATCTAATGAGTGTGTTTGCAAAGTTTGAGCTCAATCGGTTAGGGTCTCTGGTTGTGGGGACTGTAAAGGGGTCCCGAACATGAATTCCGCTAAAATAGGCCTTTATAATCAGTCACAAGTATTGAATGAGACAGAGATGGAACCTGAATCAGTCATACTTTATCACTCTACATCTAATGAGTGTGTCTGCAAAGTTGGATCTCAATCGGTTAGGGTCTCTGGTTGTGGGGGACTGTAAAGGGGTCACGAACATGAATTCCCCCAAAATAGGCCTTTATAATCAGTCACAAGTATTTTATGAGACAGAGATGGAACCTGAATCAGTCATACTTTATCACTCTACATCTAATGAGTGTGTTTGCAAAGTTGGAGCTCAATCGGTTAGGGTCTCTGGTTGTAGGGGACTGTAAAGGGGTCCCGAACATGAATTCCTCTAGAATAGGCTTTTATAATCAGTCACAAGTATTGAATGAGACAGAGATGGAACCTGAATCAGTCATACTTTATCACTCTACATCCAATGAGTGTGTTTGCAAAGTTGGAGCTCAATCGGTTGGGTCTCTGGTTGTGGGGGACTGTAAAGGGGTCCCGAACATGAATTCCCCTAGAATAGGCCTTTATAATCAGTCACAAGTATTTTATGAGACAGAGATGGAACCTGAATCAGTCATACTTTATCACTCTACATCTAATGAGTGTGTTTGCAAAGTTGGAGCTCAATCGGTTAGGGTCTCTGGTTGTGGGGGACTGTAAAGGGGTCCCGAACATGAATTCCCCTAAAATATGCCTTTATAATCAGTCGCAAGTATTGAATGAGACAGAGATGGAACCTGAATCAGTCATACTTTATCACTCTACATCCAATGAGTGTGTCTGCAAAGTTGGAGCTCAATCGGTTAGGGTCTCTGGTTGTGGGGGACTGTAAAGGGGTCCCGAACATGAATTCCCCTAGGATAGGGCTTTGTAATCAGTCACAAGTATTGAATGAGACAGAGATGGAACCTGAATCAGTCATACTTTATCACTCTACATCTAATGAGTGTGTCTGCAATGTTGGAGCTCAATCGGTTAGGGTCTCTGGTTGTGGGAACTGTAAAGGGGTCCCGAACATGAATTCCCCTAAAATAGGCCTTTATAATCAGTCACAAGTATTGAATGAGACAGAGATGGAACCTGAATCAGTCATACTTTATCACTCTACATCTAATGAGTGTGTCTGCAAAGTTGGAGCTCAATCGGTTAGGGTCTCTGGTTGTGGGGGACTGTAAAGGGGTCCCGAACATGAATTCCCCTAGAATAGGCCTTTATAATCAGTCACAAGTATTGAATGAGACAGAGATGGAACCTGAATCAGTCATACTTTATCACTCTACATCTAATGAGTGTGTTTGCAAAGTTAGAGCTCAATCGGTTAGGGTCTCTGGTTGTGGGGGACTGTAAAGGGGTCCCGAACATGAATTCCCCTAAAATATGCCTTTATAATCAGTCACAAGTATTGAATGAGACAGAGATGGAACCTGAATCAGTCATACTTTATCACTCTAGATCTAATGAGTGTGGTTGGAAAGTTGGAGCTCAATCGGTTAGGTCTCTGGTGGTGGGGGACTGTAAAGGGGTCCCGAACATGAATTCCCCTAAAATATGCCATTATAATCAGTCACAAGTATTGAATGAGACAGAGATGGAACCTGAATCAGTCATACTTTATAACTCTACATCTAATGAGTGTGTCTGCAAAGTTGGAGCTCAATCGGTTAGGGTCTCTGGTTGTGGGGGACTGTAAAGGGGTCCCGAACATGAATTCCCCTAGAATAGGCCTTTATAATCAGTCACAAGTATTTTATGAGACAGAGATGGAACCTGAATCAGTCATACTTTATCACTCTACATCTAATGAGTGTGTTTGCAAAGTTGGAGCTCAATCGGTTAGGGTCTCTGGTTGTGGGGGACTGTAAAGGGGTCCCGAACATGAATTCCCCTAAAATATGCCTTTATAATCAGTCACAAGTATTGAATGAGACAGAGATGGAACCTGAATCAGTCATACTTTATCACTCTAGATCCAATGAGTGTGTTTGCAAAGTTGGAGCTCAATCGGTTAGGTCTCTGGTTGTGGGGGACTGTAAAGGGGTCCCGAACATGAATTCCCCCAAAATAGGCCTTTATAATCAGTCACAAGTATTTTATGAGACAGAGATGGAACCTGAATCAGTCATACTTTATCACTCTACATCTAATGAGTGTGTTTGCAAAGTTGGAGCTCAATCGGTTAGGGTCTCTGGTTGTAGGGGACTGTAAAGGGGTCCCGAACATGAATTCCTCTAGAATAGGCTTTTATAATCAGTCACAAGTATTGAATGAGACAGAGATGGAACCTGAATCAGTCATACTTTATCACTCTACATCCAATGAGTGTGTTTGCAAAGTTGGAGCTCAATCGGTTGGGTCTCTGGTTGTGGGGGACTGTAAAGGGGTCCCGAACATGAATTCCCCTAAAATATGCCTTTATAATCAGTCACAAGTATTGAATGAGACAGAGATGGAACCTGAATCAGTCATACTTTATCACTCTACATCCAATGAGTGTGTCTGCAAAGTTGGAGCTCAATCGGTTAGGGTCTCTGGTTGTGGGGGACTGTAAAGGGGTCCCGAACATGAATTCCCCTAGAATAGGGCTTTGTAATCAGTCACAAGTATTGAATGAGACAGAGATGGAACCTGAATCAGTCATACTTTATAACTCTACATCTAATGAGTGTGTCTGCAAAGTTGGAGCTCAATCGGTTAGGGTCTCTGGTTGTGGGGGACTGTAAAGGGGTCCCGAACATGAATTCCCGTGCAATTATTTTTTGTCAAGCATGAGATGGAAAGTGCATTTGTTTTACACAATTTGGAGGGATATCTTGCTATTGTAGGGGGATTCATGGATTTTTTTTAATTGTGGATTGGCCTCATCCTCGCTGATTCATCGGTTGTCAGTGCTTTTTTATCGGAGTGTAATGCTCCCTTCCGGTGTCATGGGAAGAATGGTACAATCACTGACTTCCTTACCCCCGCTTCGCTGCTTCTGTACAGGGCCAGCGAAGAAGGGACGATCGACCGGCCAGATTGGTCACGAAGGCCTATAAGTCGCTAGAGCGCAAGTCATGACTGCGACGCACCAAATATGCAACAAACAATGTACATGTAGATCAATGTATATATACTCCAATGGAAGAGAATGGGCATATTACCCAACACATGAATATGTCAATGAATGTAACGCACATAGATACGAGTATACATGCATAGGGCCTATCCCAGCTGCATATGAATCCCTAGCGGTCAATATGTCACACGTTGATCTGCCGGTATGTGTTTTCGTTCTTTTTCCCTTTCTTGATCGTTTCCGTCAATTTAGTTAACCATCGTTCCTTTCATGTTTCCTGATTGTGATAAATGTTCGTATTCATTGCTGTGATCAGGACCCTCTTCTTCTTTCTTTCGATGGTCGATGTCGAATCGGTGCTGATTCATTCTCTCGTATGACCTTGATTGTTGCAACAGCATTATGTTGGTAAACCAACAGGTTTGAGAGCGTCATCAGTCCTCATCACGAATACTTCAATCAACTAGAACATTATTCGCCACTTAGGCAAGCTGTTGTGCGGTCGTCTTCCCGCGCTGCTCATGTCAGCGACTAATTTTCCGCTTTGTTGACTCTGCTAACGAAGACAGCAACCTAGCCTGCCCGTAAGAATAATGAGGCTAATTCAAATCCCAGCTTGACATCTCTAATCCAAAGCCAAGCGTCTTCCTTACAGTGACGTCCATTTTTCTCTACATCGAGTGGTGGTAGCCCAGTTCGCGTTACCGAAGAATTCATCGAGTTCCTGTCTCGATCTCCTTCTCGGACATCCGTGTAGCCTCTGGCGGCCGTAAGTGGTCTATTCCGTCAAACGCTTCGTCCACCTGTCGTCAGATTAGCGACTGACGTGACCTTCTCAAGTCCACTTGAGCCTTCTTATGCGTGACAGGAGATCTTATACTCGATTAAAGGCATTCGTAGTCGTCCAAGAGCGTGTCCGCAAACTGGTAGCCTCAAAAATTTCAAACGGTGACATAAGGGACGGCGGAAGACGATGAAAAGGGCAGGGGCACCAAATCAGAAGGGCACGTTTTATTTTATTTTTTTTTTTTATACGTTGAGTTTTTCGAACATAGTTTAACTGTGGAATATATTCTAAAATGCTGCTGACATTGAAATTATAGTGTAGGTGTGCGCAAATATATGTATGCCATATGCCGTATCAAGCGAGTATTAGTTGAATAAGCTTTAAGAAGCGGCAGAATTCTCCAGGCATTTCCACTCAACTTCAAATTTATGTATTAATAAAAAAATAATCGGAAAGTTTCTACGTATATTCAAGTATGCCAGGTGCAGCCAGTCAAATATTCCGTACATTTAAATCTATTAGACTTTTTCTTGAAAACTATTAAAATTTCATTTATCAAACATGTAGATTCCGACCTGGACGCTGAGCCGTGCTCAAATAAAACAAAATGTTACGGAAGTTGATAATGATATTGAAAATAATTCATAGACCAATCAAAATCTTCCCAAAAATCAAAATCTTCCCAAAAATTTAGTTGTCGTAGTTGGTTTTGAATGAATTGTTTCATGATGTCTGTTCAGTTGAGATTGTCTGTTTTTTGTTTATGGATGTTTTGTAGAAATAGATTGCTGTATCTTTTCTGTGACATTCGGCTTCTCATACAGGCTACGTTTTTAGCTGAAAACGTTCTTTCCACTGATGCAGTAGTAAGTGGTGCAAGCAAGTAACTGTGAAGGATCGTGTGAATGTTGGATAATATTGTCTTTATGATTTCGTAATTTCGTGATCGGCGAAGAGACATAATATTGTGCTCATAGATGTAACCTTCTTCACATTCGTAATCATGCTTCGAACCAACTCTCCAAATATTGCTAGCTCGTGTGTAAAATTCTCAAAATCAATATCCTTTTCATATAATTTACTTTCATGGGTGCTTCAGATGGCCCCCATTCGTTTGAGCCGTTGCAACATGATAAGAGTACATAATTTCTCAATTTCTATTAAGACCCAATTAAGACCTATTAAGCACAATTGAGACGGCGATCTAGTTCAATGAGACAGTAATCTTTGAGCTCACAGAATTGCAGACGGAAGAATTCTAGTAAAACGGTCGTGGATTGTGCTGAAGATCCATGCTACAGATGACTGGAAATTAACTTCCTTCTTGGCATCTCAGGTGGACCGATGAATTGGAAAAATGCCCTGCCATCGTGACTGTCGTTTGGCGAAAATCATTATAGTAGTGATCTCGAGCTTGCTTTAATTTATTTATTAGGGAGTCTATCAAGCTCACGTCACTTTAGCTGTTATCGACGGACTTTGTTAGACCTTCGTCACATATTCACACATTTCAAAAATATTCTTCGTCAGTAAAAGTTCAAGCAGCGTCGAGAATTTTTCCAGTTTTCTAGACAATACGATAGCAATGACTAACACAGGGCTCCTTATGCTTAAGAAGGGACCCTCCATACTGCCATACGGAAACCCCAACATACATGTAGGCCTAATACTGATAAAGGGACCTGCTCAAAGCTTTGAGGGGCACCTGATGCTAGTGGTAGGGTTTGCAGCTGATATAGATATGATAGATATACGAGGCGTGTTCAAATGAAACCCGTTCGACTTATCTTAGCGGGTTCATGCATGACCAATTAATCAAAGCAGACCTGTGGAGTACTATTCAGTGCTTTATAACAGTGTGACAATGTGTTTGTTCATCAGGTGTATCTGTTGTTCACGGTTAATGACGAGTGAAATGTCGTTCATGGTAGAAAGTCCGTCCAAAGAAGACCAGAGAGCGGTTATTCAATTCCTGACCGCAGAAGGATGCATGCCAGCAGAGATCCATCGCAGAATGGCATCAGTGTACATAGATCGAGCTGTTTCAAAGACCACAGTGACAGAGTGGTCAAGGAAGTTTCGAGAGTGGCGAACTGAAACATCTGATTTGCCACGTCCTGGACAGGCGCACAAAGTGGTGATTGAAAGTGTGACTGAGACCATCGATACCGCAGTCAGAGCCGATCGTCGACGAAGCATTCGAGATCTGGCAGATGACTTCAATGTCTCAATTGGCTCAATGCATACCATCGTGAAGGAAAAGTTGCAGTATCACAAAGTTTGCTGTCAATGGGCGCCTCGAATACTTACTGAAGACCACAAGGAAAGACGGAGAACACTCAGTTTGGAACACCTGACTCGCTTCAATACCGAGAATGAGCAGTTCTTGCGTCGCATTGTGGCTGGAGACGAGACGTGGTGCCATCATTTCGAGCCGGAAGGGAAGCTGAGCAGTATGCAGTGGAAGCATCCAAGTTCCGCTTCAATCCGAAGTTCCGAGTGCAACAATCTGCAGGAAGGTGATGCTCACGGTGTTCTTCGATATTCAGGGCCCGCTGCTCCTCGAGTTTCTTGAACCCAACAAAACAATTAATTCGCAGCGGTATATCCAGACTTTGGACAAGCTTCACCAAGCGATAAAGAGCAAGCGACCCGGTATGTTGTCTTCAGGTGTCATTCTTCTTCACGGCAAAGCAAGACCACATGTTTCGAAGGCGACATCTGACGCATTGACAAGGAAGCGTTGGGAAGTTTTGGAACACCCTGCATTCAGTCCTGACCTGTCACCTTGTGATTTTCACATTTTTGGTCCCCTGAAGAAGTTTCTCAAGGTACAACGATTCCGATCAGACGAAGAAGTGAAGACAGCTGTTAGAGATTGGTTCAAACGACAGCGGAAGTCCTTCTTTGCCGACGGAATTCAACGCCTACCCAAGCAATGGGATAAGTACCGGGAAGTCAACGGAGACTTTTTTGATTGTTGCTTCTGATTTCATGTTAATAATACACAGTTGTTACTAATTGATTGTGCTTTTACTTTGTCTGCTTACTATTCTACAAATACAGAATAGCGAACGGGTTTCATTTGAACACGCCTCATATATTGATAGAAATGCAGCTGGGATAGGCCCTATGCATGTATACTCGTATCTATGTGCGTTACATTCATTGACATATTCATGTGTTGGGTAATATGCCCATTCTCTTCCATTGGAGTATATATACATTGATCTACATTGTTTGTTGCATATTTGGTGCGTCGCAGTCATGACTTGCGCTCTAGCGACTTATAGGCCTTCGTGACCCATCTGGCCGGTCGATCGTCCCTTCTTCGCTGGCCCTGTACAGAAGCAGCGAAGCGGGGGTAAGGAAGTCAGTGATTCTACCATTCTTCCCATGACACCGGAAGGGAGCATTACACTCCGATAGAAAAACACTGACAACCGATGAATCAGCGAGGGTGAGGCCAATCCACAATTCAAAAAATCCATGAATCCCCCTACAATAGCAAGATATCCCTCCAAATTGTGTAAAACAAATGCACTTTCCATCTCATGCTTGACAAAAAATAATTGCACGGGAATTCATGTTCGGGACCCCTTTACAGTCCCCCACAACCAGAGACCCTAACCGATTGAGCTCCAACTTTGCAGACACACTCATTAGATGTAGAGTGATAAAGTATGACTGATTCAGGTTCCACCTCTGTCTCATTCAATACTTGTGACTGATTATAAAGGCCTATTCTAGGGGAATTCATGCTCGGGACCCCTTTACAGTCCACCACAACTAGAGACCCTAACCGATTGAGATCCAACTTTGCAAGCACACTCATTAGGTGTAGAGTGATAAAGTATGACTGATTCAGGTTCCATCTCTGTCTCATAAAATACTTGTGACTGATTATAAAGGCCTATTCTAGGGGAATTCATGCTCGGGACCCCTTTACAGTCCCCCACAACCAGAGACCCTAACCGATTGAGATCCAACTTTGCAAGCACACTCATTAGGTGTAGAGTGATAAAGTATGACTGATTCAGGTTCCATCTCTGTCTCATTCAATACTTGTGACTGATTATAAAGGCCTATTCTAGGGGAATTCATGTTCGGGACCCCTTTACAGTCCCCCACAACCAGAGACCCTAACCGATTGAGCTCCAACTTTGCAAACACACTCATTGGATGTAGAGTGGTAAAATATGACTGATTCAGGTTCCATCTCTGTCTCATTCAATACTTGTGACTGATTATAAAGGCATATTCTAGGGGAATTCATGTTCGGGACCCCTTTACAGTCCCCCACCACCAGAGACCCTAACCGATCCAGCTCCAACTTTGCAAACACACTCATTGGATGTAGAGTGATAAAGTATGACTGATTCAGGTTCCATCTCTGTCTCATTCAATACTTGTGACTGATTACAAAGGCATATTTTAGGGGAATTCATGTTCGGGACCCCTTTACAGTCCCCCACAACCAGAGACCCTAACCGATTGAGCTCCAACTTTGCAAACACACTCATTAGATCTAGAGTGATAAAGTATGACTGATTCAGGTTCCATCTCTGTCTCATTCAATACTTGTGACTGATTATAAAGGCCTATTCTAGGTGAATTAATGTTCGGGACCCCTTTACAGTCCCCTACAACCAGAGACCCTAACCGATTGAGCTCCAACTTTGCAAACACACTCATTAGATGTAGAGTGATAAAGTATGACTGATTCAGGTTCCATCTCTGTCTCATTCAATACTTGTGACTGATTACAAAGGCCTATTTTAGGGGAATTCATGTTCGGGACCCCTTTACAGTCCCCCACAACCAGAGACCCTAACCGATTGAGCTCCAACTTTGCAAACACACTCATTGGATGTAGAGTGATAAAGTGTGACTGATTCAGGTTCCATCTCTGTCTCATTCAATACTTGTGACTGATTATAAAGGCCTATTCTAGGTGAATTAATGTTCGGGACCCCTTTACAGTCCCCCACCACCAGAGACCCTAACCGATTGAGCTCCAACTTCGCAAACACACTCATTAGATGTAGAGTGATAAAGTATGACTGATTCAGGTTCCATCTCTGTCTCATTCAATACTTGTGACTGATTACAAAGCCCTATTCTAGGGGAATTCATGTTCGGGACCCCTTTACAGTCCCCCACAGGCAGAGACCCTAACCGATTGAGCTCCAACCTTGCAGACACACTCATTGGATGTAGAGTGATAAAGTATGACTGATTCAGGTTCCATCTCTGTCTCATTCAATACTTGTGACTGATCATAAAGGCATATTCTAGGGGAATTCATGTTCGGGACCCCTTTACAGTCCCCACAACCAGAGACCCTAACCGATTGAGCATAATACTTGAGGCAACCAAATGTGATTTCGTAACAACGCGGGAAGTGATTATGACGAAATCAAGTCAGTATTCCTTTGCAATATACACAGCTTCAAAAAGTAGTGGTGTGGTCAACCCTTGGTTTATCATCTATCGTTGTGAACTTTCATGATTAGAATTTTGACCCAAATTCCGTGCTAAAATTTGTAATTTTTTCTTGCAATTTATCATATTAGCTCCGTTTCCATCCTCAAATTTATCCAAACAAAAAATCCTCAAATTTTTTTTCATAAGCGTAAGTCATAGCCTGAACATGAAAAGATAGGGGAGGAGTAAATCGGGTGCAATACGGAAATGCAACATGAAGAGATGGGGAGGAGTTATCGTGCCATAGAAATGCACATGAAAGAAGGGAGGAGTTAACGGTGCATAGAAATGCAACATGAAGAATGAGGAGGAGTTACGGTGCATAGAAATGCAACATGAAGAGATGGGGAGGAGATAACGGAGCATAGAAAAATGCAACATGAAGAGATGTGGAGGTTTAATCGGTGCATAGAAATGCAACATGAAGAGAATGGTGAGGATTATCGGTGCATAGAAATGCAACATGAAAGATGGGGGAGGAGTTATCGTGCAAAGAAAAGGCAACAAGAAGAGAAGGGGAGGAGTTATCGGTGCATAGAAATGCAACATGAAGAATGGGGAGAGTTATCGGTGCATAAAATGCAACATGAAGAGAAGGGGAGGAGTTAACGGTGCAGTAGAAATGCAACATGAAGAGATGGGGAGGAGATATCGTTGCATAGAAAATGCAACATGAAAGATGGGGCAGGATTTTTTAAATTATCGGTGCAATAGAATGCACACATGAAGAGATGGTGCGGATTATCGGTGCATAGAAATGCAACTGAAAAGATGGGAGGAGTTATCGGTGCATAGAAATGCAACATGAAGAGATGGGGAGATTATCGGTGCATAGAACTGGCAACATAAGAGATGGGGAAGGAGGTTAATCGGGGCATAGAAATGCACATGAAGATATGGGAGGAGTTATCGTGCATAAATGCAACATGAAAGATGGAGGAGTTACTCGGTGCATAGAAATGCAACATGAAGAGATGGAGGAGATATCGGTGCAAAGAAATGCAACATGAAGAATGGGGAAGATTTCTCGTGCATAGAATACAACATGAAGAGATGAAGAGTTATTTCTCGGTGCATAAAATGCAACATGAAGAGATGGGGAGGATTTTATCATAGAAATGGCAACATGAAGCGATGGGAGAGAGTTATTCGGTGCAAAGAAAACGAACATGAAAGAGAAGGGGAGGAGTTATCGCGCATAGAATGCAACATAAGAGATGGGGAGGAGATATCGGTGCAATAGAAATGTCAACATGAAGAGATGAGGATGAGTTAAATTCGGTGCATAGAAATGCAACAAGAAGATATGGGGAAGGCATAAACGGTGCATAGAAATGCAACAAGAAGAGATGGGGAGGAGTTATCATAGAAACAACCTGAAGAGCATGTGGTAGAGTTTATCGGTGCAAGAAAATGCACATGAGAGATGGGGAGGAAGTAATCGGTCATAAAATTCAACATGAAGAATGTGGAGGAGTTATCGTGCATAGAAATCAACATGAAGAGATGGGGTGGAGTTATCGGGTGCACCGAAATGCAACATGAAGAGATGGGGAGGATTTATCGGTGCATAGAAATTGCAACATGAAGAGATGGGGAGGAGTTATCGAGCATGATAATCAACATGAAGAGGATGGGGTAGGAGTTGTCGGTGCATATACATTCCACAGAAAGAATGGGGAGGAGTTATCGGTGCAAAGAAAACAAAAAAAAATACATGAAGAGATGGGGAGGAGTTAACGGTGCAATAGAAATGCAACATGAAGATATGAGTGGGTTTTCGGTGCATAGAAATGCAACAAGAAGAGATGGGTGAGGATTTTATCCGGTGCATAGAAATGCAACATCAGCCTTTGCTTACACCTCAAAATCCTCAGATTCCTCAAAATTTGTTTATTGATCCTCCAAATCCACAAAAATACCTCAAAATAGCTTAACAAAGGAGAAATTCCTCAAATAACGCCACACTACAGACTAAATGTCGGATAATGTATTGTTTTTGGCGAATTGGCGATAATATTTAAACTTCCAAACTAGAAGCTAAGATAGAATCCCTGTAACATGTACGTACCCTACACCAAGCTGCTAAACGATGAATCACTCAGATTTTTATTACTTTTCTTTTTCTCACTTATGAATTTAACTTAATAAAATTTCTCATACACACCTGGCAGATTTAGATAGCGTCATCCCGCTGTGCAATAGCTAGATCTGCTATTTTGATTGAAACAGACCTGTCCTTTTATCTCTGAAAGGCAAACAGTTAAAAAGAATATTTCATATATAAGTTGATGAAACAATTTTGAAAAGAACGACTTACTCACCAATTCGTTCCACATGAAGCAGAGGAGAAACCGCTGCTTGTCCTTCTAGTAAGTATTTATAAATTTCAAGACATTTTTAGATATAATGATTTTCTATTAGCCATTTCATATTTAGCACATCAAAAATTCACCAGATCGTTAACTAGTGTTTATTAATTTTGTTGCCTTGACATTTCACTTTTGTTCCGTAGAATGGTCGTTTCAATTATCTGCAAGCTCAGGTCTGCCAGATGTTCCGGTTCGTCCGGACTTATTTTGCTAAGGCAGAGAAGTTGTCCGAAGTTATTGTCCTGTCCGACTCACATCATTAAATGCTTTCACGTATTTAAAGAGTGAAACACAAACTGCATCAAACCTACAGAAATTGTATATATGAACACTGCAATTTTTTTACCTTCTGACTTCATAATATAGCTTAGAATTCCAAACAATAAAATGCACATTCAATTATTTAATTATTATTAATTAATTATGTTGACCTTTTTTCCACAACCTACTTTATATGTTTTCTGCACTATATGGCTGCTAAATGCATGCCTGATACTTCTTAAAGAACTGAAGGATATCGATCTTCCATATCCATTATATGATAACATATAGTAGCCCACCCACATGGATTTCAATGCTCTTAACAACATGAAGCTGTTTCACCTACTTTTCCATTTTATTTCCGCTGAACATGAAACACATCCGACGGTAGGTAAACAGCGATTTGCCATCGCCTGATTTTTCTGAAATAGCGGTCCGTTTTTTAAAAACGGTGGTCGAATTTCAACTACAATATAGTACTTGAGATCTTGTTTACGATTCTAAACGGTCCTGAATAGTCTTTCATGTGTATTTCATAGAATAATAAGAATATGAAGGTATTTTATTCCAATCCTGTAGATCTTGCACAGTAAGCTGCTCACATTTCGTATGTGTGAATGAATGTTCTAGGCCTATTTGAATTATCAAGTTGTGTAGAATGCGAATGCTTGAATGAAGCGATTTTGTCACGTATCGAAACCGAAAGATAATTGACTTTATTCTCTTTCTTTGCAAAGTAGACTTTCCAGCTTTTCAATCAACAATCAACAAACATGTACATGAGAATTTGCTACGATTTTGAATAAGTTCTAACAAATTTGAATAGAAATAATTGTTTACTCAAATGATTTGCTTTAAAATCGTTCAGATACTGAGCGTGTTAAAGCAGTGATGCAATTACTTACTATAGAGATAAGTATAAGCAAGATTATCATAGCATATTTGCCTGAAGTGGACCGTACGTGTACTTATGAACATTATTTCGCAAGCAGGGTGAAAAGAATTCATATCGAAGTTTATCAATCCTAACAACGTTTACGCAGCTGAAGTCTGTTTTTTTGTTTGCGTTCCGTTTTTTTCAATTTTTGCGCTGGCAACCCTGGGTAAAGCGGATGGTCCCAAATTTATGTCTACATGCCTCCTGTCACTAGCTGCGGGGATTGAAGCGCATGAAGCTATGCTATCTCAGAGGTCTTTTTGCAGTTACATTTCCAGGGTCTGCCGACCGAACACATATCCTGGATGAATTATTCACTTATAGATCGTTTCATAATTTTGCTGAGCACTGGGTTGGTGTGAAATTAGTGCACACACATTGCTAATTGATTGTAATGTGAACTTAATTAATTTAAGACATTGAAACACATAGTACTGGTTGTGTAGATTTTTCAACCTGGGTCTACGCAAGATTGTGAACGTCCAAATATCTCGGGCGCAACTTCATGCGAATAAGCGGTGATAACTTTCACTCCTTTGCCTGTATGAGACCAACAACTAACTCGGCAAGCCTGTTCCCGACACTTGTTTATGTGTTGTATGATAGAATTCATGTTCATATTGAATGTAGATCGGAGCGATATGATCAAACGCTAACAAGTAAACAAAACCCACCAAAACTTATGTACACTGAAAACTGTAAGGTCAAAACTGAAAATTTCCCTAGACTTAGGCACGAAACATAGGGCATCAATTCTAACCAACACAAATGCCACGAGCGGGCACGAAGCCTTGGCGCCTAAGTTCGTGCCCATTGGTGCCTAATTTTTTCTCTTCTCAAAAACGCTTCTACTGTACTGGTACAGTAGTAAACTCCCTACCCTTATTTATTACTAATCGTAAAAATTCCCTTCCGTTAATATTCTGAATTAAAAGAAAGAAAAAAGTATTTCTATTTTTTAATGCCTATAGCATAACAGTAAAATTAATAAATAATAGTGTGTAAAGTGCGTATCCTCAAAAAAATTACCGACTATTTTTTTAAGTCACAAGCAATCTGCCAACATTTTAAGCATTCTATACATATGGGGTTACTCCCATACTCTTCCTCCTCACACAAATATCGACTAAAGTCCGTAAAAATCAATCGTTGCAAAGCCCCAGTGCATTGTTGGATGAGATGAATCCAACACTCAAAAAATTACAAGTATAACAAATCTGACAAGCGTCATTGAATTAGGAGACGATAGCGTGAAGCAGAGCGATATCAGCAGCTGCTCCGACATCCACTTTTCGACACATTCTTCTAAGCATAAAATACTTGAGGCAACAAATAGATTTCGTAACCAACGCGGGAAGTGATTATGACGAATCAATCAGTATTCCTTTGCAATATACACAGCATCAAAAAGTAGGGTGTGGTCAACCCTTTAGGGTTATCTTCTCTTTCGTTTGTGACTTATCATGATTTGAAGTTTGACCCACAAATCCCGTGCTAAAAATTTAGTAATGTTTCTGCAATTATCATATTTGGCTCCGTTTTCCATTCCTCAAATTTTATCAACTAAAAAATCCTCAATTTTTTTTTCATAACTAATCACAGCAGGCCTGAACAAGAAAAGATTGGGGAAGGATTAATCGTGCCTAGAATGCAACAAGAAGGAGATGGGAGGAGATATCGGAGCAATAGAAATGCAAAAGAAGATATGTGGAGGGAGTAATCGGTGCATAGAAAAGCAACATGAAGATATGTAAAGGAGGAGATATCGGTGCATAGAAATTCAACATGAAGAGATGAGTATGGTTATCGGTGCATAGAAATGCAACATGAAGAGATGGGGATAGTTATCGGTGCATAGAAATGCAACATGAAGATATGGGGAAAGGAGTTATCGGTGCAAAGAAAAAGCAACATGAAGAGATGGGGAGGATTTAACGGTGCATAAAATGCAACATGAAGAGATGATGAGAGTATACGGTGTAAAAAACAATATAAATGCAACATGAAGAGATGGGGAGGAGTTAACGGTGCATAGAAATGCAACACTGAAGAGCTGGGGAAGTTACGGTGCATATAAATACAACATGAAAAGATCGGGAGGAGATATCGTGCATAAAATGCAACATGAAGAGATGGAGGAGGAGTTATCGGTGGCATAAAAGCAACTTGAGATATGGGGAGGAGTTGTCGTGCAAAAAATGCAACATGAAAGAGAAGGTGAGTATTTATCAAAGAAATTCAACAGGCAGAGATGGGGAGGAGTTTATCGGTGCATAGAAATGCAACCTGAAGATATGGGGAGTAGTTATCGGGAGCAACGAAATGGCAACAATGAAAAATATGTGGAGGAGTTATCGGTGCATAGACATGCAACATGAAGGAGATGGGGAGAGTTATCGTGCATATAATTGCAACATGAAGAGATGGGGAGGAGTTAACGGTGCATAGAAAATGCAACATGAAGAGATTGGGAGGAGTTAACGTTGCATATAAATCAACATGAAGAGATGGGGAGATATAACCGGTGCATAGTAAATGCAACATAAGTGATGAGGAGGAGTTAACCGGTTGGCATAGAAATGCAACTTGAAGAGATGGGAGAGTTAACGGTGCATAGATATGCAACATGAAGAGAATGGAGGAGTTATCGTTGCATAGAAAATGCAACATGAATAGATGGGGGGAGGAGTTTATCGGCTCACCAAAAGAAAAAGCAACATGAAGAGATGGGGAGGCGTTATTCGGCTTTGAAATGCAACATAGAAGAGATGAGGAGGAGTTATCGTGCATAGAAAAGCAACATGAAGAGAATGGGGAGGAGTTATCCGGTGCATAGAAATCAACATGAAGAGATGGGGAGAGGTTATCATAGAAATGCAACATTGAAGAGATGGGAGAGTTATCGGTGCATAGAAATGCAACTTAAGAGATGGGGAGGAGTTATCGGTCATTAGAAATGCAACATGAAGAGATGGGAGGAGAAATCGGTGCAAAGAGAATGCAACATGAAGGAGATGGGAGGAGTTAACTGGTGCATAGAAATGCAACATGAAGAGATGGTGTAGTGAGTTATATCGGTGCATAGAAAAGCAACATGAAGAGATGGGGAGGAGTTATCGTTGCATAGAAATGCAACATTAATCGAGTTTTATTTATCGTTTATATAATTCACAATAAGCTATGATTATTATTTATCTTATCTATAAATGCAACATGAATGATATTTTGAGGAGTTATCGTATCATAGAAACAATCAACATTACTCTAGGGTATTATTATCTTATCCATTCACATCAACATAATATTATTTTATTATATATCGTCGCATATACATCCCCTTAATCGATGGTCTTATTTATCTTTCTTGACATTCACAATCAATATATTGATTCGTGATTAACTTAGCATCTACATCAACATTAATATGATGTTGTATGAGAATCGGTCATAATAAATGACCAACCATTACATATCTTTGAGTAGTAACATAGAAAATCAACATTCTCTTGTTTATATAAAACTTATCAAATAATAAATCCAATTAATATCATTTTATTATAAATCTTTTCAAATAAAATCAACCATAATAATCTTGTTATTCTAAATCTTATCACTACCTTCCAAATCATCTCATTTCTCTAACTACTTATCCAATCCCTTCCCAATCAATATAATTTTCTTATATCACTTATCAAATAAATCACATAATATCATTTTATCTAAAACTTATCCACTCCATCACCATCTCTAATTTTATTCTTAAACTTTTAACTAATCACCATTAATCTCATTTTATTTTAAACTTATCAAAATAAAATCACAATATCTAATTTATTATACATTTTCATCTACATCCCCATCTTAATTTTTCTTTATTAATCTTATCCAATCCCATCCTTCCTCTAATTTTCTTATAATACTTATCCACTCCCATCCCCAATCCTCTCATTTTCTTACTAACACTTATCCAATCCAATCCCCCTTCCTATAATATTCTTCTAAAACTTATCACTCCAATCCCACAATCTCTTCTTATTATAATATTATCAATCCATCCCCAATCATCTATTTTCTTCTAACACTTATCAACTACCATCAACCATCCTCTAATTTTCTATATACTTTTCACTCCATCCCCAATCTCTCTTTTCTCAACACTTATCAATCCCACCCCATCCTCTCATTTTTTCTTACACTTATACTACCACCCCAATCATATATTTTCGTCAACAATTAGTCCATAACATCACCAATCCTATAATTTTCTTCTAAAAAACCCAAAAAAACCTAATAAAACCCCCCTCCCACCCACTATTTTTTTTTTTTTTTTAATATATCCGTTCGGTGCATAGAAATGCAACATGAAGAGATGGGGAGGATGGAGACGCTGTTGGTATGATAGATGGGGAACATGAGGAATATGACCGTATTCCAATACACTTCGATGATTGGTGTTACAAAGATGGGTCATTGCTTTTGAATCGATGTAGTGAAATGTACGTCGTATTAACCCCAGTTGTTCGCGTGCACGGCTCACAATTGTAGCAATGTGATTATGAAATGACAGATTATGAGTGATGGTCACTCCGAGATCTTTATATTGAGGAGTATGAGGAATGACAAGCTGAGGAGATAGTGTATACGATAATTCAGATCACATTTGTCAAAATTGAGAGTCATACTTATGATATTCAGCACTTGTAAAGCAGGACAGTATTTTAATCTGAAAGATAAAACAAATAAGCTGATGCGATGATGCGTTGTGTATAATTTTGAATGTCGGGTTGATCCTGATTTTTCTGTTAAATACACAGGACGCAGTGAATTTGAAACTCGCATAGTAGAAATGTTGCTAATA
>CAJQUW010014643.1:0-15734 GCA_907163375.1 Prostheceraeus crozeri | reverse complement strand
ATAGAAGTAGATAATAGTACACTAGAATGCAAGTTTGATATCTTGCCTATGTGCAATGATGGCACATGGAAAAATCTATGGTCTGCAGATCAGATTCGATCTAAAACATTGTATCATAGTCAAAGTATTTGCCAAGTTGGTTGTGGAAGTTGTTGACAGAAAATTGCAGGACTTTCATGAAGAGAATTTTAGTGAGATGGTGGTGTTGTATCATGTGAAATAGCCTACTATTCCATGGATTAACATGCTGTATCTATTTGTGCCTGTCATTGACAACTATTACACAAATTTTCAGGACTGGGTTACGAAATAAAATTTGGTTCAAAGAGTCGTAATTGAAAGTGGTCGCTGTACTGGTTGGAAGAGCATCTCAAGAATTCACAGATAAAAATTCTAATTATTGGATAATTTCTCCTTCTAACGGTCAAGAAACCTAGCGCTATTCTGGAATAAACACACTGAAAGCTTCTTTAGCGACAGACGTTTATCAGATAAATGAAATGTCGTTGGAACTTTTCAATTAATCACTAAATGATTTATGCGACATAGTGTGATGATATTTTGAAGGCTCATATTCGAAAGCATGCAAAGGTTTTGAAAATCGTTCAAATATAATGAAGAGGGGAATCCTTCAAAGTAAAATGAATACTGTAAGATTTCTTGGCCTCTGATTTCAAGCTGGAGTAATGCATGTTCTGTAAATCGACATTACAAGTTGCATAAGAGTCTGATTATACTCTTGATTGATTATAGGAGCGATATTTCAAAATGATGACCATACAGAACGTTTTAAAGGATTTCCTTCTTTGTCATCCTGTCGCTGTACTATTTTGTAAATTCACTATTCCTTTTGTGTACATGATCTCTGGACAAGGGTCAACAATCTTGATCACAAATTGGCCTGATAAATATAAATGCCAACCAGAAAACAAGAATGCCAGCTCGCAAAATTTGCTTTTTGCCCCAACTAAGTTCCCCCGGCGTGTGCCATAATTTTCATGCAATTTCCATTCTAGGACTTTCTATGGTATTGTTAATTTCTATGGTTATATTCTAGGAGATATCTTGATCACCTACACAGAGTCGTTTAAAAAAGCTATGCAAGCATTTGAAATCTTCTGACTCGATTAGCCATGAAGAAGGCTTTATCTTTACAGCAAGCCGTAGAGCTTGTTCTGGACACCGGCGAATTTGAAGAAACAGATACAGCTGATGCATTTCGAGCTTCCTCCTGGGTGCTTGGGCACCGTAAGCGATTAGGAGGCAATTAATGATGACAATCTTTCTCCGGAGCACAATCTCCGTAATACGGCGGGTAAATTGGACGTTCATTTCCATGGAAGTATATCATTTGATTCTAGTGCAGCACATTCAACGAATAAATAGAAGGAAATATCTGTGGCTCAAACATACCCGAACCACATGACATTCCTTCTTAATCATAATAGGCTCTTACTCAGGGGCTGAAAATTCACGCGAATTATTATCCGCTATGTATCCCATCGAAAATATTTCTCTTGTGACACAGAAGGCTTTTGAGAATATTCGTGATGAATATAGCGGCGAACTCTATTGCTTGAGCAGGGATTTTGTTCAACCGGCTTACAGGAATGAAAGGCAAGAAGTTCCCGAAAAATAACTCATTGCAAACGAGTGCACTTCACATCATTCAAAGAAACAGAAATGGCAAGCAAAGAGGATGTGCTGTGTACAATAAAGCAGTTTGCAAGGAATGCTTGCAGTTTAACTGAAGTGTTCGTGTTCATTGTGACTTGAAAAGTAGATTTTCCATGCCGTAGATGCGTGTAAATGCCTGCACATTTACAGGTGAATCAATTGAATAGAGTGTTTGCAACTCGGATTGCTATTTGTTTTTGATATTATCGGACGTTCAATGAAGATGCATAATGTTGAGATTGCGTTCGACGCGTATTGAACGGCGATAATTATCGCTCTGTTCAATGCTTCTATTTATTCAGGTTTGATATCACACGAAACCACGGTTGTCATTTGACGACAATTAATTTCCATGAGTTGTAGAATTCGAATACTGACAATTCGATGCATATATGTGTTAACAATATGACAATTGTTAATTTTCAAGCATCTAAATAAGAAAATATGCCGTATTTTGACTCCGGACTTTAATGGGTTAAATAAAGTTGTCACAAGGTATTTTATGTATGATAGAGAACTTTACGAATGTATATTTTGCATCAAATGTGCTATCAATGCTTGCCTGTAAGTGCTCTCGTGGCCAATGCCTTGCATTTTCTGTTGTACTTCAGAATGAACATTGATGATTAATGACATAAATAACTATATATATCAAGGGATATCAATTTCTCTAAATCAATTACCAATGTCTTAAAAAATCACCAGCATTTAAAGGCATGTGCGAAGTCGATGATTGGAAATATGCTTGAAACCACGGCCATAAAAACATGCTTGAAGGCACGGTTTAAAAAGAGGTACCGTACGTGATTCATTTTCAAAAGTGTTTCAAAGCCACATTTGAAAAAAATACTTTGAAGCAATGTAGAAAGCTCGGTTTTAAAATCATGCTTGAAGTATTAGAATTGTTTCACAAAATTGCGTTAAAGCTTATTTTTGTACTTTGATGACACAGCTATTCAATAGATGTTAGAAACCTGATCTCATTTAGTAATAGGCCCATGCGACATGCAGTAATCATGCTTTGCTTATGCGCATATTAGGTACTGAGCATGATTGCATGAACAATTGGTGAACATCAAAGTCATCATAGTACCAAACAGACACTTGTGAGCGCTGGGAATGTGTTAGTAAATTCAATATTTATTTGCCTGCATCTTCTAACGAATGTGATTATTTGGAAATTTCAGAAAAAAAGCTTTAAAAACACCGTCATGCTTTTTTAACCCAACACGAAACAAATGTATGGTTTTCTAAATTCCAACATCAGTAACTTGTATTATTTATTACGATGCAAGTTTGGAAAAAGATGGACAAATTCAATACAATTTTTATATTCAAAATAGTCTTCATAATTCAAGAAAATACATTAATTTTCAGCGTATTTGTCTCCAACACGGACTTCAAGCTCGATTAATTGGTCAGTCTCGCGCAAGGAATCAATAAGAGTTGGCGTCTATATAGAATTTTACATCTGTCTACGTGGCACACTGACTAAATGTTCGATCTTTGAATCTTTTAGTTCAACAATTCGACTTAACTTGACCCCTCCGATAAGCATCATTGGAGGTCGACACGAAGAGCATCCATATTAACGAGACCACAGCACTCCAACAAAATCTAATCATTAATCAGCATCGTTCAAAGCATCGGTAGAGAGATAGGGCCTCTAAAGTGTCATTCAATGCAGATCTACTACAGCACATTCTTTGTTTTTAAAAGCAAAGTTGTCCTCTTAGCTCAAAGCTTCATAAGAATGCATGCAAACCGCGTTACCCAAAAATCAAGAAATATCGTCCCATATTCAATTAACACAGACTGAGGAAAACAGATCAACTCATATTTTATAGACGTGAATTTTCCAATTACAGCTAATGTAATGAATAATTTATAGCTTTCCCCGTCAGTTCTATTGAGCAAATGATCTGATCATTCCCCGTCAGAAGCAATGTGACCCTGCTAGAAGTACTATTGCTGTGATTTTGTTGACTGATTGAGTGATTCGTTAACTTTATCATTGAGATCAGCGTTTTTACCGAAACCAGGCAAATATGCGTTGCAGCAATCAATCCTTTTTTACATGCCATTATTATGGACCAACCTCGATCGACACTTGTGGCATTATCAGTGTGTGGCACTACGAATGGGCCAATAAGATGTAATTCACTCGTAATAAGCTTATATCAAAAAAACGGAAAACATAAATGCGTCAGCATTCTGACGAGCGCGTGATCAAAAGTTAATTCCTGAATTCTTTTCTTTTTCTTCGATAAAATTTTAAGCGAATAGAAATCCTTCATATTTGGAATATGAAAAAATGGGAAGTTGTAATAACTACTTATAATCAAAACAGATTCAAAAAAGCAGCATTTTCATGAATAACCCGATAACCTTGCCTTTTATGTTTTCAGATGTTATGAGTTAGTCTGTGCTTTATATAAACCTCAAAATGGTTCAAATTCTTAAACTCAAAAATCAGAGAACAGAAAATGATGTATATTTTAAATTTATATGCTTCCGTGAATTTGTACATAATTTTGCTTTCAACTTCTCTTCTTTCACTGTAAGTTTCACACCAGCCTAATCTAAAATAGACAAATTTCTACAACTTCTGCATTTTCAAAAGGAATCTGTGATTATCTTCAAAACAAGCGAAATTTCGTTTTCTGAACATTCTCATGGATAAGCGGCACTTGTGCTCTCTAATGACATTAAGTTTACCATTGTCAAGAGGCATCACAAATATCAAGAAATTGAAGGCATCCACTATAAAGCATGTCGGTCTACGTGCTTGCATGAAAGCACACAGCATAGCCAGGCATGATTGTCGATTATGCCTTCAAGCAGCATCCGTCAAGAAACTATTTTGCACTGGGTTATAAAGAAGATTTTGAAAATGTTTTGAAAAGCAGTCTTTGATTTTAGGAATGTCGCTTTGTTGTTGTCTTTTGCTATTCTTAGATTTTTCAAATTATGACATGTTTATGCCAATTAATAAATTTTGGCTTTTGATAGCATACTAGCTTTTCACAAGAGGCTTTCGTATAGGCCTATTCATGTCAGGCTGTCAAAATTGCTACCTCAGCCCTATTTTATGTTGCTGACATGCATGTATTTCAAATTGACTCATATTATCAAACTCACTAACGCTGGGTCGCTAAGCATCTCTTATTCTTATGTCAGGCTTTCATAAATTCGCGAAGAGGACAGAAAACTTCGAAAACATCTAGTCTTTTCTGTTTGCTTCTTCATGAATAAATAAAAACTGTCACTTCTACACAGTCCTGTGAAAGACAAATCCAGGTTCATTGTATTGAAATGATATCAGAAATTGTAGAATTTGCACAGTTAATGTTGTACATACATCAGATTCTCTCAGCACACAAATTGATTTATCGCGTGTTGTCCGTTCGTTGTTACCAAGAGACGGCGTTATGACATTCCTGCTCAATGTTTACTGGTTGCGATGAATAAACATCACAACTCGACGAGACAGTGTAGACGCCAACCTCAAGTATGGCGTCGCCACGGGACAGTTGTGGCCGACAGAAAGATGAAATTGAAGTTTAAATCAAGCTCAAATAATGCTATTTTGGCCATCGAGGTAATCGTCGACATTTTCTTGTTGTGTGCTTTGAAAAGGAACAGAAATCAGTCAGTGGGCGACTCTGTTAAGTTTCTCAAATTACCGGAACCTGAAACTGTTTCCACAAATAGGAGAAGGTTTGTTTTTAGCAAATATTACTGTAGTTTCAGCAGAAACCACAAAATTTCATTGAGTAGGTTTATTGCGGATGCAGGGAGACTTGCTTGAGCTATGATATGAGGAAACAAATCAAATCGTGTTTTCTGATTATGTTTGCTTTCACTTCGAAAGTCACAGATTTATAGAATCAAAAATGCGGAGCTTGTAAAGGATAAATATGTTGGTGATAAGAAAATAGTAGAAACACAGACATAGAACAATACATACTGTCCATCTCGGTTGTGTATTCATTGTGTTATCAACAAAGTGCATAATTTTTCTACAGAGAATCTTGCGAAAATTTATGGATTATCTCCCCACGTTTTCAAATTTGTCTAAGATCTGTAAAAATGAATCAATCGTCACAGAATTTCAGAGACACGTATTTGAGTATATTTCCTGCACACATGCAAACCATTTATGCAAATCGGACGAGTACTTTTTGAATTAGAAACGATAACGTGAAGTGCAGCGATGTCAACAGCTTGACCTCATCGCCGGAGCAGAAAGCACTTGATGTCAACAAAGTCATTTTCCGACAACTCGTGAAGTGATGATGACCAGGCCACATTCCTTACACCAACATTTTTAACTTAAGGAAGGTGTGACAAGGTAGTGGCCGTGGGAAGATTTCAAGTAGCAGTGGATGAGAAGAAAAGGAGAGGGAACAATGGAGACACGAGTAACAATAATGTGTCGAACAGACGAAGTCAGAACAAGCTGTTGACATCGCCACACCTCACGTTATCGTCTCAAATTCAAAATGTACTTGTTCGATCAGCATAAAATTTTGCAGGTAGGTAGAAAATTCATTCAAATACGTGTCTCTGAAGCTTTGTGACGATTGATTTATTTTTACAGATTTTAGACAAATTTAAAAACGGGGGGAGATAACCCATAAGTCCCTGCGAATTTTGTTTCGCTAATTCCCATCGAATACAACGCAGCAAATTTTTGTATGCATTGTAAAATTCTGAAAATTTTCACCCTATGATGTATATATGAGAAATATCACACTTTGATGAAGTGTTCATGGGATATTGTGTACAGAAAATTATTACAATAATTTATAATATTATAAATTTATTATATAAATTAAATAATATATAAATTATATAAATTTAAATATTATAATAATAAGAAAATGAATATTTATATATGGGTCTATGATGAGCCATTTGTTTGACTGCTGCTTCGTGCAAACTTCACAGATTACCTTGAAACTTTACAAGTTATTATCAATATGCTAATAAAGTTTCACATCACAGTCATATTTTGTTTCTCATTTCACACATGAGGCATCAGAAAACTGAATTATGACATTCCATGGCAATTCCTGAGCCGACAAACATCAACGATGACCTTGGAGCACTCGGGCTCCGTGTGGAAGATGCAAGCGACCGAGCAAAGTGGAGAACTGCCGTACAAGCGTGCCGCCGTACCCAACATGGATGGAACAATCGACGTTTAATGGCGAAAGTATAAAAATATGGGTACATATAGGTTATCTCCCCCCACGTTTTCAAATTTGTCTGAAATCCGTAGAAATGAATCAACCGTCACAAAGCTTCAGAGACACATATTCGAGTATATTTCCTACACACATGCAAACATTTATGCAAATCGGACAAGTACTTTCCGAATTAGAGAAGTGTGCTTGAAGTGTAGCGATGTCAGCAGCTTGATCTGATTTTGTCTGTTCGACGCATTATTGTTTCTCGTGTGTGCATTGTTCTCTCTTCCTCTTCGTCTCATCCACTTCTATTTGAAATTCTATTCTATTTCCACGACCACTGCCCTACCACACCTTTTTTCAAGTTAAGCATATTAATGGAAAGGACGTGGTCTGGGTCAATATCACTTCAAGAGTTGCCTCGACTTTGTTGACCTAGTGCTATCTGCTCAGACGATGAGGTCACAGGCGAAGTCAGATCAGCTGTTGACTTCGCTGCACTTAACGTTATCGTCTCTAATTCAAGACGTACTTGTACGATTTACATAAAGTTTTGCATGTGGGTAGAAAATATACTCAAAAATACGTGCCTCTGAAGTTGTGACGATTGATTCCAATATATGGATATTGGACAAATTTGAAAACGTTGGGGGAGATAACTAAGGTTTTCAATCCAGGGATCCCGGGATTATCGCATTTCTACGGGATTCGTTGACATCTGTTTTTAGGCAGTTAGGCTGCATGAAGATGAAGTAACAAGGTAGAAACAATGAAGATAAACGTACTTCATTGTTGCAAATTGCAATATTTTGTTATATTTTCCCTTTTTCATTATCACCATTAGACCTAAACTAGCAAGAATACACAGTACACGATATTCTCATAATTACACGTAAGTGTGCATTACTTAGACACTATTTTAGACTAGAATTAATTTTAGCGTAACTTTGTGCAGTAGTATACCAAAACTTATTTACTTTCATTGATATCAGAAAATAAAACTACATGTACGCTCAGGCAGTCCAGAGAAAGAAAGAGAGAGCGTTATGCATACAAGCATACTAGTATTTAATGAATTTTTGAAGCGATTATTATGCAATATCGGGCTTTTCCCGGACGTCACAAAAGTCGCGGGACTTGCATTTCGATTTGGAAATCACGTACCAGGTGATTGTATATATATATACTAGTATATATATATATATATATATATATATATATATATGCGACGACGTATATTGTGTGCATTAACCAGATCTACTTATTGTTATAGTCTATGTCTGCATGTGAAAAGAAAACTTATTATTAAGTCATGGACATTTAGGCGCATTTCTATCTGATATCATAACTTGCATTGTACAGAATCGTTCGTTCAGAATTGTATCGTTCAAAATACTCATTTGTTCATACTCATTGTTCAATAAAACAACGCCTACTATTATTGAGCCTACGCTACAAGCATGCTATCAATAAATGAGTTAAGCTTGTTTAGCCCTCCTTCGGATAAAATCTCGGGATCGCAAAAAATTACGGGATCAGAAAACGTCCGGATTTGAAAACCCTTGAGGTAACCCATAAGTGCCAGAATAAGTAACCACAAGGTTGCGTCATGTTCAGACTTAAATTTCATGGTACTTATGGGTTATCTCCCCCCCCCGGTTTTCAAATTTGTCTAAAATCTGCAAAAGTGAATCAATCGTCACAAAACCTCAGGTAGACGAACTTAAGCATATTTTCTACACACATGCAAAAATTCATGCAGATTGGATCTGTACTTTTTGCATTACATACCATAACGTGAAGTGTGGCGATACCAGCAGCTTGTTCTGACTTCGTCTATTCGACGCGTTATTGTTACTCGTGTGTGCATTGTTCTCTCTCCCTCTTCGTCTCATCCACTGCTACTTGAAATCTTCCCACGGCCACCACCTTGCCACTCTAATTTAACTCTATTTTAAGTTAAAATTGTTAATGTAGGGATGTGGCCTGGTCATTATCAGTTCACGAGCTGTCGGGAAATGACTTTGTTGACTTCAAGTGCTTTCTGATCATACGATGACGTCAGAACTTCAGAAGAAGTCAGATCAAGCTGCAGACATCGCTGCACTTCAAGTTATTGCCCCTAATTCAAAAACTGCAAGTCCGATTTGCACAAATTTTGGCATGTGGGTAGAAAATATCTTCACTTACATGTGCCTAAAATTTTGTGACGATTGATTCATTTCTACGGATTTTAGACAAATTTGAAAACGTGGGGGAGGTAACCCATAAGCACCAATTTCATTACCTCCACCGCTGCGTAAGACCGACTTTGAAATCATCCCTGTACTGTAAATCCCGATTTGTGTTGTCGGTCATCCCTTTTTCATTATGGGTAGTAATCCTGAATGCTGAATTCATAATAATAATATGCTAGATATTGTGTCCCATCTTGTCAAGAATTGAGCCTCTATTACCATTACTAGGGAATTAGTTCTAAATGTTTATTGCCAATAATACTGATAAATCAATTCATTGAATGTCGATATGAGCAAAATATATATTTAGTATCATATTAAATTTCACTCACAAGATAGCAAGTTATACTAATCAGCCGAAATGCAAATACTTTCGGGTATTTAGCAAATAATTCAGTTATTTGAGATTTTTTATAGATGGGACATATAAGTGAACCCAGGCTTCATTGAAGCAATCCGATATAATTTCAGCCTTGGCGGTCTATTACTGATTTTACGGTAAATGTTCATTAAGAGTTAAAACATGTACACCAGCATTTTCCTGGAATATCCAGATTTACGGCATGTGCGATCATTATTGTATCTATTCTAAGCACGTGATATGAAAGATGATGCCATTTCTACACCCAATGTCAACGCTGAAGTCAACATTTCGCAATATGAGAGACATAACCAGAAATAACATTTTAAAATGATTTGATGAACAAAAACATTTTTATGACACCGATAACTGCAGGTGGTTGATTTCCTCTTTCCGCAATCAAATGAATTGATTGACAAATCCAATTAATTGCGATGAATTTTTGATGACCTCTGACTTCAGAAGACTGATAAACTAAATCAAATAATGGGTAGCTTGTAAGTCAGGGATGGTAGACTAAATTACACTTGGCATCGGGCGCTCCCAAAATGCTGTGGTTGTACAATGTCCCTAATTTCGTAATCGGGGCCAGCCGTGATGCTTGCGAACAGAAAGCAATGCGAAGCGAATCGCTCTTTCACTTACCGAATCCAGGCATGATGATATTGAGAACACAGAGGACGATAGCGCACTTCATAGGAAGGGCTGGGACAGCCATACGGCTGGATTTGCTATCCTCTCGGCGCGACATCGCCTTCTTGAGAGCGATTTTCACTGATTGTTATGTAATTTTCGGCACTACTATTCACAGAAGCTGCAGCACAAACAAAGTAGACACGAAACACAGTTACTTGTCACGCACTTCAATGCTATCGTTGTCGGTTGATGTGTTTTTGATCATCCAGACTCTACCAATCCATCGAAACGTCGCCTGACCGCACGTTACCAGTGGACGATCAATGGCGACCATTCAATGCTGATACGAAACAATAGCGGTGAGAAACAATAGAGACCTTGAATCACCCGGCAAAACATCGTCACTTTTAAAGCACATAACATAAACGCACAATAACCGCTTTCATTGGGCGTCAGTTTTCTTATCGAAACAATTCAAATGAACGTTACAATAAACACTAGCAATGACTTTTGACAGATGAGTGTATTGTTTGCAGCGTGACTGAAGTTTAACTCAATTTATTCTTATCATTCAATTTGGTGTCAAGGCGACCGTAAGCACGCGCGATAAATAAACCGTAGATGAGCGCCGTACAAGGCTATGCTGTCCTGACATCCACAAAATGGTAAATTAGAGGTGTTTAATTTAATAATAAGATTTTATATGTGATAGCAGCACTTGAACCTTAATTCTGAGCATATATTCTTGATGCATTCTCTCCTTTCTCCCAGCTTTCTGTGACATTCCCTGACATTCACGAGTATTTCATCGACAACCAGTAGAAGTAATGTTTCTTTCCACCTGAGTAAACAGCACTCACAGAGTTCATACCACTCGGATTTAATTCATTCTCAACGTCCGTTTCAAAGGTAAAAGAATAAATCGTATTATTACTCACAACTGTTGCACTCTATGGATGGGCAATCCCTGAACTTGAATTGCTATGATGATGGCCATGGGGTTTCAATTTTAGAGGATAACCACGGGCACGAGATGAAGATAAGATGAAAGAATCATAGTATGGAATATCTACCAAGTTGTTGAAAAAATGAATACGAAGACGAGGTCAAGAAAAGTTATTTTATATTTCAAAGATTTCAAACCAATAACTTGAAGTCGATCGGAGTAATTGATGAATGCTATACCAGCCCGATACACACTTGTTTAGTATAATGTTTATTACCTATTCCACACTTGGATGCAGAATTCGAGGATTTGTGTAAGAATTCGAGGATTATCAATATCAGACACTTTAAAACTGGATAGGCGCGAGATAGAACTTTCGATGCAATGTTTTGACAATGCAGTGAGAACCTTAGATTGATAGAAAACATTATGCCAATATCGCTTGCGCTTGTCGCTGTATAAATACCAATCCCACTCAATAATAATAATAATAAAGACGTATATTTTGAAGAAAACGCCCCAATAATGAAAATCGTGGAGCGGACAACACAAAGATAAATATTCCAAATGAAATGAAAAATAAAATAATTCTTAACAAGATACATTCTGGAAGTTACATTCAAATTAAAGTGAAACCACTGTTGGATAACTGAGACATCGATATGATGAAGCTTTTACTGCGGAGCGCGGAAGTGATAGATGGAAGTCGGAACTGTCTTGAATATGGCAACAAAGGTAAGCACAGATGATGCAGAGGATGATCACTTTCTGAGACGATCTGCTGAAAAAGTTTGTAGCCAATTATTTTCCGTCGATAAGCGAGAGGTAAAAGTTATTGCAGTCACAGTTAACACCGCACACAATAACATGAGCCCTCCTTTGAATTCTATCAATCTCAATTTCAGACAGTTTTGATAAGTTAGTGAACAATGGAGCTGCATACTCAAGAATGCTCCGGAATGCAGTTCTGATAAATCGTGATCAGCTGAACTTTCGGGATAATGTCTCGTAATTGGCGTAGAACAAATAACCTTGAAGACGCCCTCTTGCAGATTTGCTCGACATGCTTTTTCCATCGTAGTTGTTCATCAAAACACACACCGAGTATTTGTACTGTTTCTCGAACAGGAATCGTGCGAATTTGAAACTTTCCTTTGTCGAACTGTTTATTTGATGAAATAAAAAACTGATGGCATTTATTTTCTTTAACGGACATTCTATTTTCTTTAGTCCAAAGAACAATACTTTCGTACACTTCCGAAACGGGTGACACGTTGCAATCTTTGTAGATCTTTCCAACACAGATGATGTCGTCGGCGTACTTGACCAATAATGTGGAGTTTGATTTTTGATCAGAGGAAAGATCTGAGACAAAATAACCAAAAATCAGAGGACCTATCGATGATCCCTGAGGAATTCCACTGGTCATTTGAGTACATCTGCTTGCAGAATCCTTCCATCGTATTCTCATTTGTCTTGATGAAAGATAATTGTGGACAAAAGAAATCGTAAATTCACTAAAATTATCATTTATCATCTTCTGAATAAGGAAGTCATGTGGAATCTTGTCGAACCCCTTCATTAGATCAACGCACACAGCGTGGCAATCTATTACATCAGGCTCCTGAAGACTTGTTGTCAAAAAGTTTCCAGCTCAATTAGGGTAAATACTGTGGATCCCTTAGGTCGATAAGCGAACTGACCACGGTCGAAGCGTGTAAGGAAATCAGATTTGATTCTCTTAAGCAGACTCTTCTCAAATATTCGCTCGGGTATCGGAAGGAGAGATATTGGCCTTATTTCTGCAAGTCTTGGAGGAGATGATTTTGGGAGTGGAATCACGTTGGCACGCTTCCATACAGAGGCAAATCTGCAGTTTTGAGGCAGAGGAGTTGAACAGCTATCGTTAAGGGTCTTGAGGAGACACTGTCAGCCAACTTTGACCAGACAAGGGATGGTATATTGTCTGAACCCGGTGATTTAACGAGGGTTCACATTCTTCAACATACTGGAAACCTCACTTTCTTCAAATTGGAATGGCACTGTGAAAGATTTAGTAAGCTGAATGGTGTGCTGTTTCGGTACAAATGAAGAGGAGACTGTAACCAAAATTTCATTGAGAATCTCGTTAATATCGGTATCAGGCTTACAGTTAAGTACCAGCTTTCCCGACAGTAATTGCGATCATCTTTTATCTTTTTGTAGATATCCCAAACAGAGTGCCCTTCGTTAAGCAATCGGTTTCCCCAATTTTTCTTCGCGCTGTAAATAGCCTTCTTAACTTTTTCTTTGTAGTGATTGTAAAGATGCCAGTTCTTTGACCTGTACGCAGAGAATCGCGTGTTTATTAGGACCTTTACAACGTTTGTCAACCAAGGTGGGATCTCGGGATGATCGTTTCACATAGCTACAAGGAAGCAATTGTAGGCCCGCCCGTAGCTTTTCATAGAAAATAGTACAAGCACTGTCCAAGTCGCAGTTAGTCAAACAAAGCCTCCCAAGTCGAGCTCACGTATAAAGAGGGAAACTGCTTCAATGTTCGAATGTCTAAAATCGATTACCTTTACAAGGGGATTGTCAAAAATGATTTTATGCTGTGGTTTTACGATTACAATATCATGGTCGCTAGAAGCAAGCGGAGCAAACGTTTTGCATGGCTGATAAAAAGGAATATATTCTTCTGGTATCAAAATAAGATCCAGCGTAGCGTCATTACGAGTAGGTATATCAATAATGTTTCTTATACAAAAATTGCTTTCTAGCGTTTGTGTGCTGAACCTATTAAAATCACCAATAAGAATTACAGAACAATTAGGAAAACGATACAACTCTTTATCAATCACTGAGACAATGAAGTCACATGCTCTGCGATGTCTATCCTGATTTAGGATACTGCCTTGAGGAAAATATAATGTGGCGATCAAACAATGAAGAGACATATATGAAACTTTGACCAATAATAGTTCAACATCAGGATTATTTGTTGCATGAAACAGAGTCTGAGAATTAAAGGAAGAATTAACAAGGCACACACAATCCACCCCCTTTTCTTGAATCATGTCTGTCAGCTCGTTATGAACGATGAAATCGGGAATCGAAATGGTGGAATTTTCAACAGTCTCGTCCAACCATGTTGTCGTTATGCAAATTATATTCAAATTTTGTGATTTAATAAAAATGTGCAACTCATCAATTTTGTTTTTTAAGGATCTTCGCTTTTATTGTACATAATGATGGCAGTTGAAGAGTATTGAAAAGTATTGCATTTTCCTTTGCGGTTGTTGCGAATCATTAGGCATACGAAAATGTAGTCAAATCATCAGGAAATATATTGACTCAAAGGCGTTTTCAGTATCATAGGTCTCACCATCAACCAAGACTTTTCCTTTGTATAGAACAACTTTTTTCTGAGGATGGATCTTCTCGGAGATATTTTACGGCGTTACGTAGTCTTTTATTTTCTTTACGGTCCAGGAAACACCATGTCCGGCTATTGATATCAACGTTCTTATTATCTACTGTTATTCTTCAAAGCTTTTGCACCACTCAGCACTTTATTTCTTTCATCGCGATCAGTGGTGGAAAACCTTTATCAACCGAGGCCTCTGCCCTATCTGTTTACCGACCCTGGAAATCGAAAACAATCTTTACCATCGGTCTTTAAGTCCTTTAGAAGGTTACTAACTGATGTCTGCAAATCATCAAGACTATCACTACTCGATTCAGGAAAAACCGCTGATAACAAAGTTGCGGAAAGTTCTCTTCATCTTATCAATCAGAACATTCTGTTCTCTTTCATAAAGGAATTTCTTAAGACAATTCAGCCTCATCATTTTGTTTCTTTAAACTTTTCCGCTTAAACAGTGATACCTCCGATGAAATCAAGGAATTAGCAGTATCTTCAAATTCCTTCTTGAAAGTCTGTCAATCGCTGTTCAAATGCACGCTGAATTTTCTCAAGTCCTTTATTGAACTCTTTCATAGCGGACGCCAATTCACCGTTGCATAGAACTCTTTAATTTCTTCTTTAATTACGTCACGAATGCGCGATTCATCATTACTATTCCTTCGTGTGTCAGGCATTGTGCTGCTTGTGGATTTGACAGTCAGCGACGCAGCGACCGTGTCAGAGGTCACGTGACAAAAATCAATAAATCACAATTTTTCGACGAGGATTCCCCTTACAACACAAGACGCGAATAACAGCTGATTGAAGGGCAGTTGACAATACCAACTGTATATCATTCACAGCGCACACCCAACTCGAGAAGAATAATCGATGAAGCAATATTTTCCACAATATCGAATGATTATCACACTATAGCTGCCATAAAATGGACTGGGAACGGTCACCGTGAACAGCCGACGACAATGCCTCAATGATGACGTAGGAGCTCGCCAGATGCTAGCGACCAACGAAGCATGGAACACAATTCACAACGACGAAGAAACAACAAGGAACTCAAGCTGCCGCTCAAAAAACACCGTGCAGACGATGGACGCAACCAAATCTGAGCCGAGAATGACAAAGACAACAACCCGACGATCAGAACGATCCAAAAATCGACAGACGAGGGCCACCGAACACCGGGACAATTCGCAAAAAAGAAGCGGACACCAGGATCACCAGAGCATACAACCGCACAGAAGCGTGACAGAAGGTTGATAGCAAAGTTTTTGAC
>CAJQUW010014642.1:0-39612 GCA_907163375.1 Prostheceraeus crozeri | reverse complement strand
AATTTTCTAAGTCGGTTTCTGACAGAAACTCGGGATTTGGAATGTCCGAAGCTATCATCGGAGCTCAGAGAGACGACTTACCGTTGGCAATCTCTCGTCTGAATCTCTCGTCTCTGTCGGTTCCCAGCTTATATAGTGTGTGGCGATCAGCTGATGACGTAATACCCATCATCCAAACACTAAAAATCCCGTCTATCTCCGGTTCTAGTGCTCCGATTGAGCTGGAAATACACCATTTCCATGTAGAATTTGACGCTGAATCCGAATCTGGCCTCCGTTTTCCCATCCGATGCTTCGTTTTGGCTCTACAGTAGGCAGCCATCGCAAAAATTCTAACTCTGTCGTTTTTCCGAAAAATGTTGAAAATTTTTTCTCTCCGATTGACTTGAAACTCACCATACAGATAGAGAATTTCACGCTGATTCCAAATCTGAAATCCGTTTTCCAATCCGATGCTTCGTTTTGAAGCTACAGCCCAAAACGTCCCAAATTCTAACTCTGTCGTTTTTCGCCAATGTCCCAAAATCTTAAATGGCGTCTCACATCTAAACGAAGACAGATAGGAACAAGCCGATTCTTTCACTGAATTTGTCTCACTCTTAGCTTTCAAACGAGCTATGGCACGACAAAATCCGTCCACTGGAAGCCAAAATCGAAGCGAGCTGTCCAGAGGGGGGGGGACGTCAGCGAAAATTTTTTCTCTCCGATTGCGTTCAAATTCACCATACCGATGCAGAATTTCACGCTGAATCCGAATCTGGCCTCCGTTTTCTCATCCGATGCTTCGTTTGGGCGCTACACACCAAAACGTCCCAAATTCTAACTCTGTCGTTTTTTCGAAAAATGTTGAAAATTTTTTCTCGCCGATTGACTTGAAACTCACCATACAGATAGAGAATTTCACGCTGATTCCAAATCTGAAATCCGTTTTCCAATCCGATGCTTCGTTTTGAAGCTACAGCCCAAAACGTCCCAAATTCTAACTCTGTCGTTTTTCGCCAATGTCCCAAAATCTTAAATGGCGTCTCACATCTAAACGAAGACAGATATGAACAAGCCGATTCTTTCAGTGAATTTGTCTCACTCTTAGCTTTCAAACGAGCTATGGCACGACAAAATCCGTCCACTGGAAGCCAAAATCGAAGCGAGCTGTCCAGAGGGGGGGGGACGTCAGCGAAAATTTTTTCTCTCCGATTGCGTTCAAATTCACCATACCGATGCAGAATTTCACGCTGAATCCGAATCTGGCCTCCGTTTTCTCATCCGATGCTTCGTTTGGGCGCTACACACCAAAACGTCCCAAATTCTAACTCTGTCGTTTTTTCGAAAAATGTTGAAAATTTTTTCTCGCCGATTGACTTGAAACTCACCATACAGATAGAGAATTTCACGCTGATTCCAAATCTGAAATCCGTTTTCCAATCCGATGCTTCGTTTTGAAGCTACAGCCCAAAACGTCCCAAATTCTAACTCTGTCGTTTTTCGCCAATGTCCCAAAATCTTAAATGGCGTCTCACATCTAAACGAAGACAGATAGGAACAAGCCGATTCTTTCAGTGAATTTGTCTCACTCTTAGCTTTCAAACGAGCTATGGCACGACAAAATCCGTCCACTGGAAGCCAAAATCGAAGCGAGCTGTCCAGAGGGGGGGGGACGTCAGCGAAAATTTTTTCTCTCCGATTGCGTTCAAATTCACCATACCGATGCAGAATTTCACGCTGAATCCGAATCTGGCCTCCGTTTTCTCATCCGATGCTTCGTTTGGGCGCTACACACCAAAACGTCCCAAATTCTAACTCTGTCGTTTTTTCGAAAAATGTTGAAAATTTTTTCTCGCCGATTGACTTGAAACTCACCATACAGATAGAGAATTTCACGCTGATTCCAAATCTGAAATCCGTTTTCCAATCCGATGCTTCGTTTAGAAGCTACAGCCCAAAACGTCCCAAATTCTAACTCTGTCGTTTTTCGCCAATGTCCCAAAATCTTAAATGGCGTCTCACATCTAAACGAAGACAGATAGGAACAAGCCGATTCTTTCAGTGAATTTGTCTCACTCTTAGCTTTCAAACGAGCTATGGCACGACAAAATCCGTCCACTAGAAGCCAAGATCGAAGCGAGCTGTCCAGAGGGGGGGGGACGTCAGCGAAAATTTTTTCTCTCCGATTGCGTTCAAATTCACCATACCGATGCAGAATTTCACGCTGAATCCGAATCTGGCCTCCGTTTTCTCATCCGAGCACTCCTTCCACTCGAAACAGCCCATTTTACAACCCAACATTCAGCAGATTGCACGAAAAACATCACACACTACAGCCTCAAGACAAAATCTGGCTGTCGCCCAAGTCCACCACGACACTCTGTCGTTGCAGAGGGGGGACGTCAGCGAACATTTTGTGAACGTGGACCAACCTGGCCGGCACACCACGACAGACCACAACCTCTGTCGTTCCAGAGGGGGGGAGGGACGTCAGCGAAAATTTTTTCTCTCCGATTGCGTTCAAATTCACCATAGCGATGCAGAATTTCACGCTGAATCCGAATCTGGCCTCCGTTTTCTCATCCGATGCTTCGTTTGGGCGCTACACACCAAAACGTCCCAAATTCTAACTCTGTCGTTTTTTCGAAAAATGTTGAAAATTTTTTCTCGCCGATTGCCTTGAAACTCACCATACAGATAGAGAATTTCACGCTGATTCCAAATCTGAAATCCGTTTTCCAATCCGATGCTTCGTTTTGAAGCTACAGCCCAAAACGTCCCAAATTCTAACTCTGTCGTTTTTCGCCAATGTCCCAAAATCTTAAATGGCGTCTCACATCTAAACGAAGACAGATATGAACAAGCCGTTTGTTTCACTGAATTTGTCTCACTCTTAGCTTTCAAACGAGCTATGGCACGACAAAATCCGTCCACTGGAAGCCAAAATCGAAGCGAGCTGTCCAGAGGGGGGGGGACGTCAGCGAAACTTTTTTCTCTCCGATTGCGTTCAAATTCACCATACCGATGCAGAATTTCACGCTGAATCCGAATCTGGCCTCCGTTTTCCCATCCGATGCTTCGTTTGGGCGCTACACACCAAAACGTCCCAAATTCTAACTCTGTCGTTTTTTCGAAAAATGTTGAAAATTTTTTCTCGCCGATTGACTTGAAACTCACCATACAGATAGAGAATTTCACGCTGATTCCAAATCTGAAATCCGTTTTCCAATCCGATGCTTCGTTTTGAAGCTACAGCCCAAAAAGTCCCAAATTCTAACTCTGTCGTTTTTCGCCAATGTCCCAAAATCTTAAATGGCGTCTCACATCTAAACGAAGACAGATAGGAACAAGCCGATTCTTTCAGTGAATTTGTCTCACTCTTAGCTTTCAAACGAGCTATGGCAAGACTAAATCCGTCCACTGGAAGCCAAAATCGAAGCGAGCTGTCCAGAGGGGGGGGACGTCAGCGAAAATTTTTTCTCTCCGATGGCGTTCAAATTCACCATACCGATGCAGAATTTCACGCTGAATCCGAATCTGGCCTCCGTTTTCTCATCCGATGGTTCGTTTTTGTTGCACACGCCAAAAACAGAAGCGTGTTTATAATTGTCATCGTTGTTGAAAACAGGTTGGATCGTTTCTTGAAGACTTTAATGGCTCAATAAAAACAAAAGTTAGCTATGTACAATAAAATCCGCCAGTACTTCGTGCCACTGACACTTCTATGGGCGCTCTGATTTAGTGATTCCGACACAGACTATTAAACGCCGCCAGCAATGGAACTAAGTTCACAAAGTTCACTGATGAGTTACGATCCACAAATTACGAAGGACAGAGATATCTACAGAGAGAGCAGCAAAAGGACAAGCAGCAGCCTAAAAGTGCAAGAATATTTGACTAAGAAGATATTTAACAACCTCGGTTGGCTAATATAATAGCCAACGCACAAACAATAGCAACCAGAAATAGAAGAAAAGTTAGTTAGACTCGGATAGCTAATAGCACAACGCACAAAATGAGTGTGCTGCACTTAGAAATTAGGCAATTCATGTTTTCTGTTTATGGATGGTTTGAGTAATTTAATGAAACGAGCTTCGCTAAGACGACAATCAACGGCATTGCTGCTGATATCGATAATATCTAAATCAAAGTGAGAAAGGTCGATATCATTGTAGTTATGTATTTTGCTACCATGCTCATATAGAGCGTTCTTTTTATTTTTGTTCTTAATGTCGCGTTTATGTTCATGATACCGTTTATTGAAAGGGCGATTGGTCTGCCCAATATAACATTCATTGCAGAAGTTACAGGTAAGTTTGTAAACCACAAAGCGGTCCGAACAAGAGTAGTTTCTTGGTAATATGCCACATAGATTACAATTAGTATGTTTGTTTCTATTTTGTTTTTTGTTAATGACGCTTTCTAGCTTAGGACCTGGTTTGCTAACTAATCTAATGGGTAGGTCGCATTGTTTTATAAGTTTGTTAAGTTTACGATTACAGCTATCACTGATATAATTTCTTTTACAGCTAACTGTTTTGCGATTATCACTTTTCTTTTTGTGGTTCGGGTTATACTTAATGTCACGGATCTCGAGGTCTGAAAATCCATTATTCTTGAAACGTTGGTTAAGTTTAGACATAGCACTATCTTTCTTATTACTGTCTGAGCAACGCTGGGTCTCAATGTCTGCTATTTCTTATATAATTACTTTTAATGTGATTAGGTACCCAGCTTTGTTTGTTAAGAGAATTTCCGGAATGAAGTTCTTTAGTGTACCATCGGTATTCAATTACATTATTCTCAATGGCGATACTAATATCTAGGAAGTTGAGGAAAACTATTATCATTAGGTATTTCTACTGTAAACTTGATGTCGTTGGAGACAGAGTTGAAGGTATTAGTTATTTTGGTAATGCAATTACTATGTTTTACAAAAGGGCCTATAATAATGTCATCAATGTACCTGCCGTAGTATTGCGGAATAATGTTGTGATCCTTTCCAAGTTTATTTAAAGCTATATTTTCAATATGATACATGTATATGATCGCGAAAGGAGGCGAGAAACGTGCTCCCATAGGGCAACCTTTTATTTGGCGATATGTAACGTTATTGTACTGTATGTAATAATTGTAGCACAAAAAGTTAAGGCAGTTTGTGATGTCGTCATATTTCAAACCATGATTATCTATATCATTCCAGTGAGTTTTTAGAAACGATGAAACAACTTCGACCCCATGTTGGAGGGGGATACTAGGATACAGATTGCTGACATCTAGTGATATGAACGTACTAGGAGCTCTCAGTTGAATAGTAAGATTTTTTAGGTCATCTATGAGAAATAGGGAATTTGTGATGTTAGTGTGGACAAACTGAACCAGTTGACTCAGCATTTTTGTGACAATCCAGTCAACTTTACAAGTTGGAGTTCCTATGCTCGATGCAATAGGTCTTAGAGGGTACACGTTGTCATTTTTATTCTTGTGGTCTTTTATTTTAACATAGAAATTAGCAGGGTTACTACCAGTAGCTAATAATTTTTCGAAGTCAGATTTAGACAGAGAGTTACTACACGTTTTTTCGGATGACAGTATTAGCCTGGTTTTCAATTTTAATAATGTGATTACTTTCTACCTTGAGATAGGTAGTGTCATCTTTCAGAATTTGTTCAGTTCTATCAATTAGAGAGTTAGTGTTGGCAACAACAAATCTGTTGGTTTTATCCGAGGGGCATGCTTCAACGGCATTGTCAGTTAGAAAACGTTTAGTAGATTTTTTCAACGAGTTGTCTTTTTTGTATCTGGGTTTATTTTGAACTATTTTACTTTCTTTCATTATAATCTCTAAAGCTTTGTCCTTGAAAAATTGTAATTTACCTTCTTTCTCTTGACTCATTTTTGGAGGAAGAGAAACAGTATTGTTGGAAAATGGAATGGCAGTATTAACTGTATCCACATTTTCCAATTTGTCATTCCAGCGTAAATTATATTTCAATTTGTCTAACTGTTTTTCTATGTTAGAAACAAAAGATTTACTAGATAAATTAGGTGGGACTCTATAATTGGGTCCTTTGGCCAACAGGGCTTGGACCGTGTTAGGTAAAATTAACTCAGTTTCATTGCCGGCGCAGTTCAAAGCTGTGTCAGAAAAACTAACCTCGTAAAGACCCGCGTCGTTAGAGTGCGGTGCTCGTACAAAGTAAAAGTCATCACAGTGTACAAACGGGAACACAGGGATACAGTTCACTTGGTAGTCACAAACGTTCATCAGATAATTTTCTTTGGTGATGGATCTCCACTTCTTGGTGTGCCGCTCGTAGAGGATGTGCTGTTCTTTCTTCACTGCTGCTTCCACTTGTTCCAGGAAACATGAATTGCCTAATTTCTAAGTGCAGCACACTCATTTTGTGCGTTGTGCTATTAGCTATCCGAGTCTAACTAACTTTTCTTCTATTTCTGGTTGCTATTGTTTGTGCGTTGGCTATTATATTAGCCAACCGAGGTTGTTAAATATCTTCTTAGTCAAATATTCTTGCACTTTTAGGCTGCTGCTTGTCCTTTTGCTGCTCTCTCTGTAGATATCTCTGTCCTTCTTAATTTGTGGATCGTAACTCATCAGTGAACTTTGTGAACTTAGTTCCATTGCTGGCGGCGTTTAATAGTCTGTGTCGGAATCACTAAATCAGAGCGCCCATAGAAGTGTCAGTGGCACGAAGTACTGGCGGATTTTATTGTACATAGCTAACTTTTGTTTTTATTGAGCCATTAAAGTCTTCAAGAAGCGATCCAACCTGTTTTCAACAACGATGACAAGTTGAAATTTGAATACCTCACATATGGCCAGGTCTCCTCCTCGAGTTAATTTAAAAATCGAAATTGTATACACATTGAGGATTTAATAAATGCAGAGTTGCTACTCTACCTACCGATAATATTCTTGCTCTATGATGTCGGTAGTACATAAACACATCAGTAATTTGCAAAAATTTAACTTTTTGAAAACTGCTCAAATAATTTTTTGGACCGCAGGAACGTAATCTCCGCAAGAAACTGAATCTTTTCATATAAAAATTTTCGCCGCATACAGATACTTTTTTTGAGTCGATACCGTAGAGTAAGTATATACGTGGTACGTCCAATAAGTTTCCTGACAAATGTAGAAAAACTGCAAATCTTTCAATTTTGACATGATGGATCAATAATTTCGCATACATAGGTTAGGATGGTATGCCAAGTTTTAAAAAGTTTTCGTTTTTTGTTAGTCCGTAGGCCCACTTTAGAAAACATGCGAAGTTTTGGTTATTTTGATGAATTTTCAGAGTTTTCGATAGAGACAGAAGAAGACAATGCATCAAATAGAATCTGCTATGTAGGATAATTAATAATTTTCAGGTGCATAAGAATGGAGCATTCAATTTTGTCACCTAACTCTATTCACAACGCATCCGTCCATTCTCGAATGAAGTTCGATGTGAAATCAATCACAACTGTGTATCAATGTCTTCTACTGAGTTTCGCGTTGAAAAGATTGATGCTGGTGGCAATTCGTCTGAGTATTCTTCTTAGGCATCAGAATCACGAAATACTGGATAAAATAACAGCTGTGCAGAGTGTCAAGGTCGACTATTTTATTTTGGGCGGCAGAATTTAGACGAGGTCGATAGATGTTAATGATGATCCACCTGAAAATAGGCCTGCCGAGGCTGTGACAGCCACTAAGTCCGAGCCGATGGAGAAGCCTTTGAACAGGGATCGACGCATAACGATTACCACTGAATTATGAACTGAATGTATCCGTTGGAAGTGTGAGGGGACCCTCTTGGAAAATGGGTGTTAAAAGGTCAGCTCGCAGTTCTCTTTTCTCGCCGATCGCGGCTCCTGATTTCTAAGATGACATGCATGGAAGACGACTGGAGGCTTTTACGAATTTGGGCATTACTGAAGAGTTTGGGGAACGTTTTATTGGTTACGTTTTCTTACTATCGATGAAGATCCCTTGTCTCTATAAGCCTACAATCCACTTTCCAAACGGGAAATGATTTGAAGTGCAGCTCTGATCTGAAGCAATCGTTTCGCGGATTCCTCGGTAAACTTCAATCTTCAGGAAGTGTTTGCGACTTAAGAAGTGTTGATTTAGGTGGCTGAAGTGTGCGCAACACGAGGGTATCGGCTTGAAAAGGAAATTTTAAGAACTGTCACTTTTATCTAGTCACATCAGAACACATGCTGATACATGCTTAAACAACACAACCATCAGCGAACTTGCCATGCACAAAATAGAAAAGCAGATCAGCATTTTATTTTAAATTCAAAAAAAATTATCAAAACTTCGCATGTTTTCTAAAATGGGCCTGCGGACTAACAAAAAACGAAAACTTTTTAAAACTTGGCATACCATCTTAACCTATATATGCCAAATTAATGATCCATCATGTCAAAATTGAAAGATTTGCAGTTTTTCTACATTTGTCAGGAAACTTATTGGACGTACCACGTATAGGTAGAGTGTTCACTAAAAAAGTGTCTGTATACTTATATATGTGTGGTTGGCTGACTGACTGGAAGAAACGCAATAAACTCTTTTGTTGACTTAATTAGCTCCTCTTTTCTCGAGAAAAGGGAGTCTGGACAGAGAGAAGGCAGTAATCTGATCTCCTTGTGTAAGGCGATGAAACGACATAAGCAATCAACTTCTCATGTGCACATTCACTTGCCCTTAAAAATGTTCGGGAAGCAGGTCGAATTTGTCGTAAAAATTCATCCTTTATAAAAATCAATGTTGTGACATAAAAATGTCTTATGGAAGTAGGATTCCAATGCCAAGTGAAGGCCTATGGTCTGGGAGCACGCTACGCCACTGCAAGTATATATAGCTATGTTCTCCCCACCGCTCAATTATAGATCGCAAAAGTTTTGGCATTGTGCGCACAAAGTGTAACTCTTCGCTGCATTTTTCGAGGACATCCTGCCAGTACAATTATCTACCATTCAAACCATGCGCAAGCGGACAATTTGAGTCTTAATCTTCCAGTGTGCATACTCTGACGACTATGAAGTACTATCTCAATAAATAGTGTCTCACTTTGAGAATCTCATCATGAGTGAGTATCGCAGCTTTGGCTTGGGAGTGCCCTCAGTATGGCTTCGATATGTCGATGATGTCCTGCTCTTTTGGCCAACAAACAATGGTGACTTTTGCGAGTTCTTCGACTTTGTGAATTCGCTCCGACCTTCGATCAGATTTTCGCTGCAGGAGGAATCAGGTGATCAGGTTTCCTTTCTTGACATCCTCATTCGTCGGTCAGTAAGTGGCCTGTCTTTCACAGTGTATCGCAAGGACACACATACCGACCTCTATTTAAACAGAGCATCCTGTCATCCACGTTCGGCATTTACTTCGGTGGTAAGGTCGTTAACACTGAGAGCAAAATGTGTCTGCTCATCCGAAGAGCTGCTTTCGGAAAGGGAGCACATACGTAAATCCCTTAATCTCAATGGCTACACGGATGCTGAAATAAATCGCGGTTGGAGTGAACCAGGCTCTTCTTCAGCTACTGATGACTTAGAACGGCGACGAGTTTCTTTACCATATGTCGGTAAAGTGTCGGACCAAGTGGCATCAGTACTTCGCAGATCAGGTCTAAAAGTGTCGATGGCTCCTCGCCACACACTAAAAGCCAGTTTGGTAAGAAAGGGACCAGTTCCAGCTAAATCTTTTGGTGTGGTGTACAGGATTCCATGTAAGGATTGTGGTTGGAGTTACGTAGGTGAAACATCGCGTTCTCTGGAGCAGAGGAAGAAAGAACATCAAAGAGCAGTACAACATCTTGACGTGGACCCTTCCCAAGTGGCAAAACACGCAATCGAAATGGACCATCGGGTTGACATGGCGAGTATGTGTCCCATTGACAAAGAGCCGTTTTGGCGAAGGAGGGTAATCAAAGAGGCTATGTGGTCCAAGCACTTCAGGTCGGGGAACAAGACAAAGCATGACCTTGGAGGACTGTGGAACGAATTTCTATAACTTTACTTTTTCTTTCTAGGTTGTTTCGTGACTTTGGAGATAATTTCTTGATTTTAACTTCTACTTACCAGTATTTTGCAGTAGTGACGTTCATAGGAATAATTGGATTTGATCATCTGATGACTGCCTGATGTACATGCACTTGATCTCTACTCGTTGATGTAACTTGGTCTGCAGGTCAGACCACTGTCTCTGAAGATGATGCGCTGTGCGCACTGAAAGCGCTTAGAGAATTTGGTGTTTTCTCTTCTGACCGAAACAGCAATCGGTGATGGGGTCATCCTCTAACCTAACTAATCACCCATAGAGTAGAGATGTATAGGTAGAGTGTCGACTCAAAAAAGTTTCTGTATACAGTGAAAATTTTAAAATCAAGAGATTCAGTCTTTGGCGGAGATCACGTTCCCGTGGTCCAAAAAATTATTTGAGCACTTTTGAAAATAGTCAAAATTTGCCAATATATATACTACCGAGATGACTCTCCCATATAAGTAGTATGAAACAAGTTGGATATCAAAAGGAATGAATATTTGCTAATAATCATCCTAAACATGCGGAAATTAAGCTGATTATCAAAGGAACTTCATGATCCGTATTATAATGGAAGTCTTCATGAAAAAGTCGCGATCTTATCCGTGTTTTCTTGGCTGAAATTTCAAATTTTAATTCAATTTTCACCGGCATGATTTCATGATTCACTAAATTCATGTCTCATTTCTTGAATATGCATAATGATGTGGAACTATTTGCATCTTTCAAAGTTAATTGAAATCATTGTCTTTGATTATGTGATTTGGCTCTACCAGTGGCAGGTTGATAATGATCACGCTTAAGGAGATTCTCTTGAGGTTCAGCATGAAAGCAATAGCACGTCATCGAGTTGCTAATTTTACAAACATTGCCTCTTCAAGGCTGGCATGACACGGACGATCTGTAAAATAATGTCATTTTCTTCTGCTTTATGCTATCATGATCAGTCAACTGCTTAAATGTGCATATCTCACATCTGGAAATAATTCCGACTGTATCTCCTTTGAGTTCATTTAATAAATTCAAAAGTGTATACACATTGGGGATTTGATAAATGCGGAGTTACCACTCTACCTAATATATTTACTCTATGTCATCACCATTCTGTATCCATTATCATTTCATTATTTATTCCATAAATCATCGCGGATTGCCCTTGAAACCCGGGTTTGCTCGAATTCAAAAATTCTTGTTGCCGACCACAGCGCGAGTGGCACGAGGGAGGGCAGTCAATCTTTACTCCCTCTTTCTCTCTCTACTCTCTCTCTCTCTTTCTACTTCTACTACTCCTCCTCCTGCTCGTTCACCTCATCCTCCTTCTTATCCTTCTAATCATTGCAACACTTCTCAAATTACGACGGCTTTGCGTAGCTGATAAAAGTAATCCCTTAGCTTCTATGCACTCTAACTTTAATCGTGGCTTGAACTCGTTGTCTGATAAATATCCGCAGTATAGATCGTTTATTCTTTCTTTCAAATCTGTTTTACCTTCTTTACCATGTGCCTGTGATCTTCCCAATATTCATAAACTGAATTGTCACTTGCGTCCTATCATCTCCTATGTAAATTCTCCCACCTATCATCAGTAGTATATAGTGTGACATCCGGCGCGACGCTTCGCTTCGCTTTGCTTCGCTTTGCTTCGCTTTGCTTCGCTTCGCTTGCGCCGGATGTCACACTTTTGCGGGTTTTTTTCAAAATTTTTAAAAAATCAAAATTTCAAAAATTTAGGTAGATTTCAAATTTCACGTGGCCGAAGGGCGAAAATTTAGGTAGTGACAAATTTTCAAAAAAAATCAAAATTTCAAAAATTTAGGCGGTCTCAAAATATCCCGTAATCGAAAATTTAGGCGGTCTCAAAATATCAAGTGGACGAAAATTTAGGCGGTCTTAAAGTATCACGTAATCTAAAAAATATCACGTGGTCGAAAAATATCACGTAGCCGAAGGTCGAAAATGTAGGCAGATGAAAATTTAGGTAGCCCAAAAAATATCACGTTGTCCTAATATAGCAGAAGATTGTATTCAAAATATTTATTCAAAATATTCATTTAAAAATGGAAGAAACAAAAGTGGATGAAACAAAAGCGGAAGGAACCTCAAGAATATATCCTTCGTTATCATATGAACGTAGTTCTACTTTAATGGACATTGAAAAGATTAACATTGAAAAAATGAATAAAGAAAAACACAAAGATAGAGTACGTTATATGAAAGATAAAGAATCTCAATTATTATTAAGATTAGAGCATTATAAAAAATTAAGAAAGAGATGGACTAAAGTTAAGAATGTAACACAAGGAATTGGCATATTCTTAACAATAAGTTTAGGTGCTTTAACAATTGTTATATCTTCAGGTGTTTTAGTAATTCCAGTAGTTGCTACAGCTTTAACAGGTACGGGTGTTTTTGCAACTTCACTTGTTACAATGTTAGATAAATCTTTAATAACTAAGAAACGAAAATCATTAAAAACTAAGCATTTACATATTAAAGAAGTCTATGATAAACTACATTACTACTTTCAAAGAGTATGTGATGATAATGTTATTACGTTAGATGAGATTGAAAAATTTGATCAAATAGCTAATGAAGTAAATCAAATATCATTTCAATTACAGTCAGAAAAAGTTGATGATAAGAATAAACAGGATGGCAAAATTTCGAGTGATGGTAAAATTTCTAATGAAGAAAATGACAAATTTTTTTTAGAAGAGCTAAAAACTTTAAGCGAAAATTTAAGCAAAACTTTATTAAACAAAACTTTATTAGACAAAACTTAAAACGAGAAAACTTTAAACGAAAAGATGTCAGACAACAAAGCAATAAAAAAATAATTTGTTCAGTAAAATGTTTTTGCTGTATTCCAATGTTACCACAAAATTCAAATATTATATTTTAAAAATGGATAAAATTAAAGCTGATAATCAAAAAAGAATTAAACAATTAGAAGAGTTAATAAAACAAAGAAATATTATGAAAGAAAATCATCTTCAACATAGAATGATAAAAGCTGGTATTCAATCTGATATGTTTGAAAAAATGCAGCAAACCGAACAAGTAAAAACTGATTTTGAAAAAACTATGAAACCATTTAAAACTCTTGAAAAAGAACTTACAAATAATGATAAACAAATTGATATAACAGATCCAGAGCAAAAAACTATATTAGATGACTATGGATTACTAGAATCAAACATTAATAAGAAATTACCAAAATCTATGCAATTTGAACATTTTATTTCATTTATAGATGGAAAAACAATACCTAGATTTTATCTCGGACAAAAAGAAATATTTCCACAACCTTTTCGAGGTTTAATTTTTTCACCAGATAAATATGCTTTTAATTTAGATAGAAATTTTGTTGATCTTTTAAGAGGAGCAGATTTAAATAATTATGCTGTAGAAGATCTCATAAAATATAAAGCTATGTTAGATAGAGTTGGTGCAGTAAAATCTCTTAGACGTTATAAACAATTAGAAAATTTATTATCAACGGGAGTTAAAGTAGGGAAAGGTTTATCCGAAAAACAGAAAACAGAAACAACTGTATTTTTACCAGATGATCCACAAGAATTACTAAATAGATTAAATATTTTAATATCGGCAATAAAAGAAGGACATAATTCTAGTTTCAATGAAATTCATGCTATATTAAAAAGACTGTTAGAAAAGAAGATTCTAAATGAAGAGGATTATAAAAGTATAACCGGACATCTCTGATGTCTTTAAGGGCTTCGCCCGTAGCTGAAATATGTTGTTTAAAAGATAAAAGATATTTATTCAAAATTTTAACTAAAAAATGTGTTCAGCAGATTTAGACAAAATTAATAATCATTTAGAAAATCTAACAGAGATTTTGGGTTCATCAAAATTTAGTACGACGTTAAAAATTATAACAACTACTTCATCACACACTTGTAATTTAGAACCCATTCTTCATTTAGAAATAAATAAAAATTATCAAATTGCATTGACTAGTTTCTCTACATTTAACACTATTCAAAACGTTATCAAAGAAACGTTATCAACGTCATCAATATCAAATGAAATTAAGAGACATTTAGGTATACCATTTAAAGATAAGAAACAATTACATTTTGCAGTTGAACCGGCAGTTAATAAATTTTCTCTTACTTTAGACGAAAATCATCAAGTTGATTTTAATCATGATAGATCATTGTCAAAGCTATTAGGATTTAATAAACAAACCTATAGTCAAGGTTATCATTTAGGTGAGAAGATTCCAAAAATAACTGAAATAAATTCAATTGTTGTACATTGTGACATTATTGAAGGAGGATATATAAATGGTAAATTATCAAATTTAATATTCAGTTTTCCAGCTTTTACTGTACCCATTGGTTATAGATTAAATGTATTTCCCCAAACATTAATATATTTTCCTATTACAAGAAAAACTATTAACAACATTAACATTAGAATCACTGATGAAAAAGGACAAGAAATAAATTTTGGAGGTGAAGAGATTATGATAGATCTTTTGGTTCGAGAGGTATAAACTCCCGTTCGAGAGGTATAAACTCCCGTTCAAGAGGTATAAACTCCCACGCCAAGCTAGAGAAGTTTAATTTTCTTCTTCTTCTTTAGAAACAAAAAAAATAAAAATAAATTTTTTTATTAAAAAATGAGTGAAGTGCTACCATTAAATTAAAAAAAAATCAAATTTAATCATCATCCAAATTTATCTAATAAATTTTTGTCAGTTATTTGCGGAAGATCAGGTTGTGGAAAAACATATCTATTATTTAAAATTTTAACGACACCAAATTTTTTGGATTACAACAATCTTAATTTATACAACAACAGCAGAACAACCCGTCTATCAATTTTTAAAATATGGATTTAAAAATAATCTTAAAAAACAGCAATTGCTTCATTATTCAAAGAATATGAAAAATCTGAATATGAAGAAGAAATAAGTTCGTGGTGTGAAGAAACAGCAAAAAATAATCAGTTAGTTGAATCCAATAAAAATAAGCATATAAAGATACAATTAACAGATGATAGTGGTAATATGCAAGATCCCAGTAAACTAGATAAAACAATGAAACATTGTGTAATTTTTGATGATTGTGTTAATGATGGAAATCAGTCAGTTCAGAGAAATTATTTCACAAGAGGTAGACATAATAACTGTAGTGTTTTTTATTTAACACAAAGTATGTATTCATTAGACGGAAGTGTTATTAGAAAGAATGCAAATATATTTATACTATTTGAAATAAATGCAAGAAACTTAAGTGATTTGTTAAGAGATTTATGCGTAAGAAATAAAGATGAATTTAAACAATCCTGTAATAATGCTTGGTCAAAAGATTATGGCTTCATTACAATTAATATTGATAAAAAAATTCATGATAGAGTTATCGAACAATTGTTCTCTGACTGAAAGTCGATAGAAAATATTTTCGCGGAGTGATCGAACGGAGTGACCGAATAATTTTTTCTTATAAATTTTTTGTTAATAAAAATAAAAAAAAATATGTTGAATGCTTATAAGATAGAGCATGTACCAGTTTTAAAAGATTATCGTCATCCTACAAATCCTGTAAATTCGAAGAAAGAAGTTAGATTTTATTATCATCATAAATACGTCGCGCTCGTTACAGATTATAAAACAAAACATGGTATTAAACCGTGTGTTAAAACAAAAGACTTTCCACTTTGTTTAAGAAGTTTCCGAGTATTTTTGGCGTATAATAATTTATGGTGGTTGGTTAAGAAAGAAAATTTAACAACACATGAATTAGAAACATTACATCAATTACATATTCCTGTGTATATGTAAAAACGGAACCGAGGTTCTCTGTAAAAATTCATTTTTTCTTTTAAAAAATATGAATCGTGAAATGTCTCTCGGACAAACGTCTAGGATTGATGAATTAATCAAGAAACAAACTGCTGAGTTTGATGCGCAAATTAAACATAGTAAACGTAGTAAACGTATTAAAAAACAGAAACGTACTAGGCGTAGTATTAGACGTAATACTAAAAAACAGAAAAGTGGAACAAAAGAAATATTAGAAACTCCTATTACTGATATCTTTTTTGATGATAGAATTAAGGATGAACTTGGTGATGATTTATGTAATTTATTTAATCCAAATGAAATTAAATATGAAAATGTATCTTTTATTAATGTAGTAAATGATATGCGTAAACTTTTAGTAAAGGGTAAAATTATTAATTTACTTGGAAAAGTTATTAAAGATCAGGAAAATATAATTCAAAATTTTTACGTAACCTTCTATAATAAAAATTCATTTGAAATATGGTTTTCGAATCTGGATGAGAAATCCGATGCTAACGAATGGATTTTTACAGGTAATATTAAATATGAAGATTTTGGAATGAAGTTAGTACAAAGATCGCATAGAGGGGCAGGGATTAATATGAAATATAGAATCAAAGAATATTTCGGTGAATATTGTTATATTCCTTCTGAAGATTTTTGTTTTGTTAAATGTTATAATGTTTTACGAGGTTTTAATGAAGAACAAGGAGAAATGATGAAAGAAATGTTTAATAATTTTTTATATAAAGAGAAAGCCACATCTAAAACAGGAGTAATGTCAAACTGCAAATTTTCTCAATTAAATAAATATTTTGGAGAATGTGTTCAATATTATAGTCCTGCCAATCGTCATTTAAATCCTAGAGGAATTGAAACGTTTCATAATTATGTTTATTACAATTATTTTCACGCAGGTTCAACAATTGGTCACTATTGTTTAATTGATAAATCTCATAAATTAAAAGCTATTAGAGAAATTGAAAATATTTTCAAACCCATATATAAAACAGTTACTGATGAAAATCTAACAACGCGTCCATATAAAATCATAACAAAGAAAAAATTGACTATAGTTCAACATATATTTGGGATCTCGAAACTTTTCCTGATCCTAACTGTTCAACAGCTCATCCTATTCCTTATGCTGTAGGAGCTATTAATTTTAATAAATTTATATGTTGCTTACCGAAACAAAGATTGAAAGAATTAGAAACACGTTTGTTAAGTGATATGATTAAAATTAAACGATCAAAAGATGAAGATGAAATTAAAAAACTTAAAAAACAGATTAATGAGTATAATAATTTAACTGAATTAGAATTTAATAAACTTCAAAATTGTGTGAAAATATTTACGAGAACTGAGGATGATGAATGTCCGATCGAGGGAAACCCAGAGGACGTATGTCCGATCCATCAATTTTTTAAAACTCTTGGAAAATTTAATTATTCGAGAGTAACTTTAATAGCTCACAATTCATCAGGTTTTGATTCCTATTTTCCGATAAAAGCTAATTTTAAATTATCTAAACCGCCTCTTAAAACTTCAAGAGGAATATTGACTGCTTCATTACAAAATCCTTATACAACTGAATGTGTTAGTAGATACATTCAAAAATCTTTTAGATTTAAAAACAATATGAAAAAAGATTCACCGTCAGGTAAATTAGCACTTCAAACTATTATAATGAAATGTAGTTATCAACATGTAAAAACAAGTCTTTCTAAATGGTGTGAGAATTTTAAAATTCCTATGAATGTGTGTAAATTAAATTATGAAATTGGAGACATAACACATGAAAATTATAAAGAAAAAGAAAATGAATGGAGACCATATTTAGTTAACGATATTCTTTCTTTAGCTTTTTGTATCTACAAATATAATAATGTTATGCGAGATTTAGTTGGTGAAGATATAACTACTAATTTGACATCCTCTGCTTTAACATTTAACGGTTGGATGAAAAGCGTACAAAATAACAATATAAATATTCATTCTGATATAGATTTATGGGCTAGAAATTATATTAGAAAATCTGTTAAAGGTGGAAGAGTTTCAGCAAATATAAGAAAATACATATCGCCATTTTGTAGCATCTTGTTACCAATATTAAAACAGTATTTACGTGGTCGCTCCCCTGGGGGGACTTTGTCCCCTGGTCGCTACGCTGGTGGCGCTTTGTCCCCTGGAAGTAATTTAATAGATTTAATGAAACAGTATCGAGATTTAGGAGATAAAACTGAAATTTGTAAGAAAATTTCAAATCAACTACTTGAACAAAAACATGAATTTCTAATGGCTTTTGATGCCACATCTTTATATCCATCAGCTATGTATGATGAAAATTCAGAATACCCTAAAGCTGAATCCGCTAGAAAATTTAGACAAGAAGAAGAGCGGGAAATAGTATATAAATTTAATACTCAAACGTTTAGACCTAAAACTGGAATATTTACAGTTGTGTTTCAATATCCGAATGATATGTTTTTTCAACCAGTTCCTATTAAATATAAAGTTAAAAATCAAAATAATAATTCTCATGTAAAAGTAATCAGGTTTAGAAATGGTATATGTTATGATGTATTAACTTCTGTAGACATACAAGAAATTGTTAGATGTGGGGGAAAAATCTTACATATTACTGATGGTATAATTTATGAAAAAAAATATCAAGTTTCACCATTTCGAAATTATATTGAAAAACTTTTTAATTTGAGAAAAAGATATAAAGCAGAAGGAAATACTGTAGGCGATGAGTTAATTAAATTATTGATGAATTCGCTATATGGCAAAACTGTGCAAAAAGATATAACCACTAAATATCATTTATGGAATGAGAATACATTGAGAAAAAATTTCACTCAAGAAGTAAAAGATTATGAAAAATTAAATGATGAACAATATTTAGCGAAAGTAGAAATGGAAGTTGATGAATTTCTCAAAACTAATATTGTAAAAGATGGAAAGACGTCATTCATGCCATCACACTTAGGTTCTTTTATTCTTTCTCACTCTAGAAGAATCATGAATAACTTTATTTTAGAAATTAATGGTTTCAACGAAAAATACATTCATTATACAGATACTGATTCAATATACATTTCTAATGAGCTCTTCAATAAACTAGATGCTGATGGATATGTTGGTGGGGAATTGTGTCAAGGAAAAAATGATTATGGAAATGGTGGAATTATTTTTGCAATGTTTATTGCTCCTAAAATAAAATATTGTATTACTGTAGATGAACAAGGGAGACTTAGTGAAAAGAAAACATTCAAAGGATATTCACAAGGTAAAGTAAAAGTAGAAGATTTTCTAAAATTATATTCGGGGAAAACATTATCGACTACAGTTAATAAACCATGGAAAAGATCTTTAGAAACTGGAATTAGTATTCCTGATAAAAATAATAATACTGAAGAAAAAAAATTTTCTGGTCAAATAAATATTCTTAAACGTCAAGCACCTGATGAAAATGAAATTATGTTAACTTATAACGGAGAAGATATTCAAGCTGAAATATTTCAAACAATCGTCTGTGAGAGTAATTTAAGTGATGATGATGACACGTGGGAATAATAATTTTTTTATTACATCTAAAAATTTTATAACATTTAAAAACTTATTACATCTAAAAACTTATTACATCTATTAATTTTATAACATCTAAAAACTTATTACATCTAAAAATTTTATAACATCTAAAAACTTATTACATCTAAAAATTTTATAACATCTAAAAACTTATTACATCTAAAACCTTATTACATATGAAAATATATTTATCGAATATTTTGGTATTTTCTATTAAGTTTTATCATATAACGTTTTATCAAAAGATAATTTAAATTTATTTTCACTAACTATTGATTTTTCATCATCAATTGATTCTTCATCATCATCATCAATTGATTCTTCATCATCATCATAAATTGATTCTTCAACATCATAAATTACACTTTTTGGTATAGGATGCCATTCCCTGATAGGATACCATTCTCTTATTGGAATATCTAACTCTAAATTACATCTTTTATCTGATAATAATATAATAGAGAAAAATATTGGTCTTTGATCTCTTTTGGAAAATTTAATAACATCACCATAATCTGATTCATTTTTAGTTTTTATTAAAGATGATAAAATTTTAAATTGATTAGATGTAAATCCTAATTTAAATTTTGTTGACCCGACACATAGTTGTTTTATAGAATCTTCAACTATTCCATCATTATTATTTTCAATTGTAAGAAAATGAAATTTAGATAAATTTTGATTATATGTAGTATTAATATCATGTACATCAGTATGAGATATAAATTTTTCTTCACTTAAATTTTTATAATTACTAATATTATTATGATCTTTTTTACCATTCACACCTTTTTCAGATGTTTCCGAATCATCATCTATATTATTATCATCATTATTATCAGCATTATTATTATAAGATTCTTTAAGATCGGGCAAAGCCCTAGAACCTTCGGTTCGTTTATTATGATTATGATTATGGACATTGTTAATAGTATAAGGTGTTGTCCACATATAAATTTTCTCTTGTTGAGCTAAGCCATATATATAAGATTTTAACAAATTAATATTTAAGTTTGAATATAATCCTATATACGTATCATCATCATATCTTTGGGGCATTTCTAATGTTTCTTGTTTATAAATTGTATCTCTATAATATACTTGACATAATAATTCTTCGTTATGTTTTTTACTCTCTATATGAATATTATATTGGTTTTGTTCATCAACAAATAATCTAATTTTTTCCTTTGAAAACGATTTTAATTTTTTAACTAATTCTTTAATATTGATATAATTAATAATTTTATTTTCTATCCAATCCGTATCACTAATCGGTAAAACTGCTCTAATAAAACCATAAACATTATTATGACCTATTATAACCATATTTTCTTTATTTAATTCTACATATGCAAAATCATTATATTTACTTACAATCTCCATAAATTTAATAAATGGATCACCTGGAAATATACAATAGTTAGTTTCTAAAGAAGGTAAACCTTTATTCTGTTCTCTAAATACTTCGGCTTGTAATTGAAATAAAATATTAACATCTATACATGGATTATTATTATTATTATTATCAAAACATTTATTTTCAAATCTTGTTGATCTCGTCGAATAAGAAGAACAGGATGATGCGGACGAATATAATTTTTTTAAATTTGGATTTTCCATTTTTTTATTTTTATTAGAAAAAATTTTATTTTTTTATTGTTAAAAAATGATGTTACCAAATGTTCGTGGAGGTGCATATATCCCGAATAATCGTGAATTAGAAATAGAGATAGAAAATTATATCATGAAAACTGGAGACGTTTTATCTGGTCCATTGCATCTTTCTATTCTTCCGCAACAAAATACAGAGTTAACAAATAAACAATATGTTGATACACAAATGACTTAAAAGAAAAATATATAAACGATGTTTTGGTTCCACTGATAAATGAATTAAAGTTGCTAAAACTTAATGACAAATCATTAAACGAAAAATTATTAAAACTTGATAAAAAGGATAGAGAGCTAGAAGCAGATATAGCAAAACTTTTTAAAAAGATTTCAGAACAATCAAAAATTTTAATATTACTTTCTTTAAATTTAAAATCTGCAGTCATTAAAAATAAACATCAGATAAAAATGTTAAAAGAACAATTAGAAGATGAAATAGAAAAACTACCTGAAAGAATTAAAAAAAATTTAAAGCAGTTACAAACTACATTCCAAAAAAGTGTTGATGAATTAAGTTCTAAAATTACTCAACAAATGAAAAAGATGAATAGAATAATAAATGAAGTTAACTCACTTAATCAAAAAGTTGATAAAATGAAAACTCTTAAAATCAATTTAGAAAATGAATTAAAGAAAAATTTACAAGAAAACTCTAAAGAAAATAAAGAACAGTTAGATTCTGTTAAAAGACAATTAGATGTTCTTAAATTTAAGTTAAATGCTCTTAAAACGGCGTTGAAGATGAATCAGGAGAAAATGCAAGTTAATAGAAAAGAAATTAAAGTACATCAAACGCTGCTTGACGCAATAGATAAAGTGCAACAGTCAATTAACAAAGTTATCTCGAAGTTGTTGTCCATTCACAAACGTAAATCTTGATCGACGAGGTCTTGGGTTTCTAACCTATCGGAGCGAAGCTCCTCGAGGCTTTAGCCAATCATAAACGTAAATATTAAACGGACCAAAGGTCCTCAGGTTACTAACCAATCGTAAATATTTTTTCCCAAAAGTCAAATTTAATCTTAAAAAATGCCTATAATTTATAAACACAATCTTAAAAATTTTGCTTCAAATCAAAAAATTGCTCATGAGCCATCCATGAAATCTGTTTACCATTATGACAGTGTAGAAACAATCGGAACACAAAAAATCCTAGGCACCGCAGGTGCCGTTCAAAAAGAAGGAGCCGGTATATTTTCTGGTATTGGAAGTATCGTTAACTTAATTAAAAATAATAAAGATTTGATTACATCTGCTGCAAAAGGAGCAGCTGCTATAGGTAGTACAGCTAGTGCAATATCTCAAAAGTTAAAAGTTAAGTCTCAAAACGAATTAAAACAACTAGAAGCTATTCGTAAACTTAGGAATGATTCTGAAGAACTAAAAAATTTTAAAAAAACTTTCAGAGGAAACAAAAAACAAAATTGCTAACATAGCTGTGGGGGGTGAAACCTTGAGGAGCGGAGCTCCCTCTGATAGTAAACATAAGAAGAAATCAGGCGTAGCCATAAAACGTTCAATTGAAGAAATAAGAGGTAATGGTGTTAATAGCAACCTTCGGTCTAACCAGCAAAGCTGTAGCGGAGCTGGTCTAGCAAAATTCCAAAAATTGTATTTTAGTAAAATTATTTTAGTAAAATTTTCTTAGTAAAATTTTTTTAGCAAAATTATTTTAGTAAAATTTTTTCAGCAAAATTTTTTCTGTCTGTGAGAAAAACAAAAAGTCAAATTATTTATAAAAATGTCTTCGCTTATCGAAAATAAATTTAGATTAGACGATCCTCCGTTCGTCAGTTATAATCAAAAAAAGAATGACTATATAAGAATTGCTATGAATCCCGGATCTTCCAGTAGAGTAAATACTGGAGGTGATTTAATTTTTGAAGTTGATAATCAGCAGAGTTATATATATTTACCTGATTCGTTTTTACATTGTGAATATTCTTTATATAGTGATGCTAATTTTACAACACCATTACCAGATACCGATAATATTGCATTAGAGAATAATTTTTTCCAAGATTATTTACGCAAATGCGTTTAGATGTTGCAGTTGAAAATATAGAAATAATAAGTGATTCTCCAGGTGTAATTGATACAATGCTTAGATTTGTAACAATTGGTGAAAATAATAAAAAGTATGAAATCGAAGGTTGGTTTCCTGATACTAATGATGGTATAATTATAGATGATTTAACTTACGCTGGAACAGACGCAGCAGGAATTGCGAAAGATGTAGAAAATATTGCAAAACATTTAAATAAAACAAACAATAGTGCATATAAAGAAAGACGTGAATTTAACAAGAAAAGTAAACAGACAGTAAATTGGTCATTGTCTCCATTATTCGGATATTTAGATTATGATAAAATATCATATCAATTAAAATTTAAATTAATAATTCATCGTACAGCAAATAATGAATTAATCTTTTTTGGTAAGACTGGAAAAAAGCATATTTAAAAATTGATAGACTTGAATGGTGGATTAAGCATATTACTCCTAGTTTAGAGGTTGAATCCGCTATTGCAAAAAGATTAAATACTAACAAACCAATTCCAGTAAATTTTCTAAAGCTTACTGCTAGTTCAGTAACTTTTTCCGAACAAAGATTTAACTGGCATTTTACTAGAACTTCGAATACTCCAAGATATTTATTACTAACTTTTCAAAGAAATAATTCTCCAAGTATGGATAAGAACAATAATCTCTTCCATATTAATACAATTCGAAGTTTACAAGTTTCATTAAATCAAACCCGATATCCAATTGATCCATTAAGATTCGATGATACCAATAATCAATTTATGGAAAGATATGATGCTTATCGAAATCTTTGTATAGAATTTGGAGTTGAACCACAATTAACTCCTGGAGATTGGAGACATTTATATCCTGTTTTCTGTTTCGATTTAAGTTCACAATCTGAAGATATTATCAAGAATGGTTGTGATGTAACAATTAATATTGAAAAAAAAGATTCCACAACTTCATTGATGGCTTATGGTTTATTGCTAGAAGATGTAAAATATTCTATTGAAATTCTTAATGGAAAGATGGCTAGGATAAGTTAATTAAAATTTTTGTTAACTTAAAATTTTTTTAGTAATTAGTAATAAAATTTTTTTTGTAACTAGAATAGATTAAAAAAATTCTTAGATTAAAATTTATTCATAACTAGAATAGATTAAAATTTTGATAACTTAAAATTTTTTATTAAAAATGACGGAAGCGAAAAGTAATAATAATAAAACTGTTGAATTAAAATTACGTAATATTGTTGACAAAAATACCCCTAAAACTATTACGATTAATAAAAAAAAGTATTACATAAGTAAACCAATGATAGAGAATATTCAATTACAAGAAGAAAAGAATGGCGGGATTCTCCCATTAATTCCACTAATTATAGGTGGCATAGCAGCAGCAGGAAGTGTTGCAGGTGGGACAGCTGGTATTGTACAAGCAGTAAATAAAAATAAATCAGAGAAGCCAGCATTAGAAGAACAAAAACGTCATAATAGAGAGTTAGAGAAAGTTGCTAGAGGGCATGGAGTAGTAGATAATTTTATTAGTAAATTAAATTTAGTTGATGAAGGAAAACGAGTTCTTAAAAATATTCTCCGCAATGTTGATGATTTATTGAAATTAAAGAAACTAAAGATGGTTCTGGAATATATCTAAGTCCTAGTATGATAAGGTAATAACCTCAGGACCTTTGGTTCTATTCGGTAAAACATTTTTTTTATCTTTTAAAATGAATTCTACAAATTCAGAAAATTTAATTAAATTAAAAATTGCTAATTTAGATTTATTAAATAATCTATTAAACAAAAATAAAAACTCAAATTGTCAGCATATTGGAGGTGACATACAAAAAACATTAGAAAACTTTCCTGGATTTATTTGGAGTAAATATTCGAAAGAAAAACATCTTCATGGTCATTCATATACCGGTCCAGGAACTCGATCAGATATAAGACTAGATGAGAATAATAATCCGAAACCAGGTGAAGAACCAATAAATAGAGTAGATGCCGCAGCTTACAGGCATGATTTAGCTTATCGAAATCATGACCTACGTTCTCGACATGCAGCTGATAAGAAGATGATTCAAGAATTAGATAGTATTCAAAATCCTACATTTAGAGAAAGAATTGAATGAATGTTTGTTAAGAAAGCTTTACAAGCTAAAATATTATTCGGTCAGGGTTTAAATGAAACGAAAGCAAAGCTGTCTGAGAGCAACGCTCGAACCTACGCGTCCGAAATGTCGAATGACCTAGGACGCTATGCGTCCGAAATTCATAAAGAATACAGAAGGCCTAAATATTTATTGAAAGTAAAAGTATTTAATAAAGATGAGATTTGGAGTGCTGATCTTATTCATATGCCGAATGAAAGGGACTACAAATACGCATTGACCGTTATAGATTTATATACACGATACGCTTGGGTAAAGCCTTTAAAAAACAAAAGTGGTCTATCAGTTAAATATGCGTTTGAAGAAATCTTAAAGAAAGTAAGAGAAAGCCAAGGAAATTGTTTGTTGATAAAGGGTCGGAATTTTATAACCGAAACGTTCAGCCACTATTTGAAACAGACGAAAGTCATCGCCAAGGCTCAGTTTATTCAACTGAAAATGCAGGGAAGGCCGTAGTGATAGAAAGATTCAATAGATCATTAGAAAATAAATTATTCAAAAAATTAACTCAGCAAGGAAATCAGAAATGGTTAAAAATATTACCAGGAATTGTAGAGCAGTACAATAATAAAGTTCATTCAGGTATTGAAGAAACCCACAAGAATGCTTCTGACGACCCTGATTTAATACCAAAGAAAATATTCGAAAATAATTATTCGAACGAAAATAATAATTTGAATGAGAGTAATCCGAATTTGCAGAAACTTAAGCCGAAATTTAAAATTGGAGATAGAGTTAGAATATTTAAATATAAAAATTAATTTGAAAAAGGCTTTGTTGGCTACTGGACGAAAGAGATATTTGAAGTTTGTAAAATAAATCAAACTTATCCGATTACTTACGAAATCAAAGATTTAGATGATGAAGATATCAGAGGCCGATTTTAACAAAATGAATTACAACGAAGTGATTTTTAATTATCATTATCATTATTATTATTGGAACTATCGTTTCGGGAATGAAATTCCCTTGTTAGGCGTAGCCATAGAACCTATGGTTCGTTCAATTCTAACATAATATCTAGAAATGGTACTCCTTCCTGTAATTTCAATAAAACATAAAGACATAATTGCCCACAGTAAGAAGTTCCTGGTTTTTGAATTTGAAATGTATTATAAGTTCCATTTCCAAGTATTTCTCTTACTTCATTCGTAGGTGGAAGTCCGTATGAGTCAAAATAATAATTATCTCCGTTTTTACTAAAGATACCTGCTGACCAATGTACGCCTTTTTGGTCTGAAGTGTGAAGATTCGTTATGAAATTTACAGTTGGCTTATTTTTGATCAATTGTAATTCGGCTCTCATTAGGACATGAAAATTCTTTATTCCTAATCGATTAGCGATTTTCTTTAGGTCGAAATTTGTCGTGGTTTGCGTTCCATATAATTTAAAAAACTCGATCAGGTCAGTCATTTTAAATGAAACAAAAATCCAAATTGATAATGCAATTGTCACTTTTCAGTCTCCACGCAAATAAGTTGCAATAAATGTTACTACTTGTTACTTATGAAGTAGAGTCCAACATTTATATGAAAACAGAAATCCAAATTGATAATGCAATTGTCACTTTTCAGTCTCCACGCAAATAAGTTGCAATAAATGTTACTACTTGTTACTTATGAAGTAGAATTTCACGTTTGCAAGTCTTCTAATTCCTGCGTGAGTCCAGTATGTTGCGCAGGTTGTTGTTCAGTTTGTTGCACATTGGGTGAATCAAATATGGATTCTGCTATTCTTTGCTGTTCCTCCTCTTTTTCACGATCAATATAATCTTCAAGATGAGCAAAATTCTTCATCACAAAGTAAATTGATAGAGAAGAATTGGCTAAGTTTGGATAGTTCTTTGATAATTTGAATAATTTGATCAGTAATGTCACATATGAACGTGAAAACTTTATTTTGTGGGTCTCATTTAACTCTTTCACGAATTTTGTATAATTCATATTAGACAATAACTTCAGTCGCTGAAGCACTTCTCCTTGTAAAACATCAGCGTAGAAGATTCCGATGTGTAATTTTCTCAAAACCAATGAGTTTATTCAATGAAGAGATGCACGATGATGTACTTATAATATCCTTTTTCTCGAGAAATACAGGTAAATTGCTGCTGTCAACATCCTTGAATGAATCTCGGATTATTTCAAACACTTCTCTCTTTTTATCTTCTTCGTTTCCACTCGTCTTCTGTGTCTTTCTTAGTGATTCAAGAATAAATTTTGTTGATATCGTTTTGAAGATGGTCTGGTGAAATAAGAGGCACAACTTGATCCACGAAGCAACAAAATTCTCTCTCTATTTTGCTGACGGAAGACATTGCAAATGAGAACTTTGCTTTCTAGCGCACACGGAACAATGAGAGAAGAGAGAGAAATGAAAACAGCTGCCAGATGCTTTGACGTCATGCGGTTGTGCTGACGTGCTGGTAAGAATTAAAACAACTTGCCTAACGTACAACTAAAATCTAATTGTATCACAAAGCTGTAGCAACAACAGGAATTGTAAGAACGCCAGATGAATTGACAATAGTGAGAGCGCCTAAAGAAATTGTTAAACATGCTCCAACGCCTTGTGTCACATTCTTAGCTATCGTCCATCTCTTTCTTAATTTTTTATAATGCTCTAATCTTAATAATAATTGAGATTCTTTATCTTTCATATAACGTACTCTATCTTTGTGTTTTGCAATATCCATTTCATATGATAATGAAGGATATAAAGGGGCTGATGGTTCTTTTGTTTTTACATCTTCCATTTTTAAATGAATATTTTGAATAAATATTTTGAATACAATCTTCGCTATATTAGGTCAACGTGATATTTTTTGGGCTACCTAAATTTTCATCTGCCTACATTTTCGACCTTCGGCTACGTGATATTTTCGACCACGTGATATTTTTTAGATTACGTGATATTTTAAGACCGCCTAAATTTTCGTCCACGTGATATTTTGAGACCGCCTAAATTTTCGATTACGGGATATTTTGAGACCGCCTAAATTTTTGAAATTTTGATTTTTTTTGAAAATTTGTCACTACCTAAATTTTCGCCCTTCGGCCACGTGAAATTTGAAATCTACCTAAATTTTTGAAATTTTGATTTTTTTGAAAATTTTGAAAAACCCGCAAAAGTGTGACATCCGGCGCAAGCGAAGCGAAGCGTCGCGCCGGATGTCACACTATATACTACTATCATCTTTCCAAAGGCTCGCATCTCTTTGATCTCCTTTCCTCGGGTCTCCTCCGTCCTCTCACTTAAAGCACAACAAAGATCTGTTGTCCAGACTCCGTAACCTTACTATATCTGCATCTGATCGCTTTATTTCCTTTGACGCCGAGTCTCTGTTCATTAATGTTTCCCTTTCACCTACACTTGATTTTATTGCCAGGCGTCTCCCAGACATTGATCCTACTTTGCCTATCTCTATCCCATGTTTGTTTCATTTGATTAAGCTTGCAGCCTCGCATAGTTCTTTTTCTGTAAATGGAAAATTCTTTGAACAGACCTTTAAATTTGCAATGAGTAATCCCTTGTCTCCTGTGTCAGCAGAGCATGTGGAATTTGAACTCATTTCCTCGTTTGTGGGATCAAAACCGTTCTTCTTTGTTCGCTACGTTGATGATATTTTAGCTGCTGTTGACTCCACCTTTGATTTAAACTCCTTTTGTCCTACCTTATTTCTTTTTATCCCACTTTATCTTCTACCTTCGAATGGGAATCTGATTGTTTTATTTTTTCTTGACGTTTTAATAGCTCGCTCTCCCACAGGCTTAAAATTTAAGGTTTTTCGAAAGCTTACTCATTCGAATTACTATCTTCACTTTTTCTTTTTCCACCCCTTGTCCATCAAATTTAGCGTTGCACATGGTTTGTTCCTCGCGCTTTGAGAGTATGTAGTCCTGATTCTTTATCTCATGAAGTTGATTTCATTTTCGCTTCACTTTCCACCTTAGCCTACCCTCAATCCGTAATTATAAGGGCGGCGGAACGAATTTTTGATTGGGGGGGTCCAATGTGCATGTACAAGTCCAGAATGTTGTATTCTGCTGTAGACCTACTGCATGTATTATTGTGCGATTGAATGAATTACTTGTACGTTAGTTTATCTTTCAATTATCGCTGTGCTTTCGTTATCGGCTAAGCAGCTGTTTGTTACCTACTGTATGGTATATTCAACAAGTCTACCTTTTGAGTGTTCGTTTATTTTCTGATGAATTTTTCCAGATGGGTCTTTATTTCCGTGTTGTATGATATAATTTCATGCTCTGTGGGGCACTACTCCATCACTAAAATTTTATCTTGATGGATAAAGATAAAACCATGCAGGCCCTATAATAAATATGAATATAATTACTTTTGACATCGAATATGTCGATTACTAGTCGATTAAGTCATTGTGTACTGCCATGGATTGCTATTAAGTTTTGGCTTGGCACGCTTTACAAGTGTTAAATGCTAAGTCACAGGGTCATTTACACATAGTAGTCGTTCCGTCAAAAGTTGTTAAAGAATATAATGCACAGACAAGTAAACAGTTAGTTTTAATAGACACAATATGCAAGTCTGGCCTTCCAAATTTTGTTTTGGCTGGGATCACCGATAGAATTCTTCCTAATTATCAGAATATCATTTAATTGATCATTTATCTATATTTATTTTTCTTAGATGCTTCGATATCAGAAAACAAGAAAATGTGATTAAAAGGTGTCGGTCAGTGATCCCTTCGTTTAAATTGCTTGAATAATTAAAAACAAGTCATATTCGTCTGAATTTGTTGACACCAATTGAGGTGAGATTCAATTGAGAGAGAGAAGTCAAGTATTCAGTTTCCAAATTGAGACAAACGCCAAGGGTTGCGAGAAACAAAGTTATGAATTAGTTTTTCCATGTCAATTTTCTCCAAAGTATCTCGCTGAACGTGCAACAACACAACACTGTTTAGACGTTTTTGAGTCATTGTTGAGCGTAGCCATGTCTTGAGTCGACGAAGAGCACTAAATGAGCGTTCACATTCGACGGATGATGCCGGCCGTACGAGAAGATTTCGGAGGAGAGTCTCAAAATTCGGGAACAGTTGACGCGTAGTTGCATGCATTTCTTGAAGTTTTGATGTTACACTTTCCAAATCAAAATTTCTATTTATTGTTTTTGATAGCACCTTCATCTCCGATCGCAACTCAAAAATATTAATCCCCGGAATTCTCATAATCTCTCTTGTCACCTCACTGTCTTCATCGAACAGGTCATCATTCTGCCAGCAAAGAAGTCTGAAGAAGGATGACAAGCCTGGAGATCCTTCATCGAATCTTTTTCTTAGCTGTTGCATTGCTGTATCAAACGCTTCGTAATACTTTAACCGGTAGTGTTGGTGGACTGATGAAGCATTGAAGTCACTTGCTGCACCGGAAATTTTCCTCGGAGTTTTGTGTGGACGAGGAAGGGTAAGGGGTTTCAGACAAAGTTCTTCTAATCTTTCTTCATATTCTTTTAGCTCATTGCCAATCATCTCACGTCTCAATTTCATTTTTTCAATGGTTGCTGTCACCGCTGAAAAAATTCCGTCTAACTTTGCTCCGCGTGTACTAGAAACCTTAACCAGCTGTTCTAATATTTGAAAAATTGACTTAGAGATATCAATGGATACGTACGTGTCACCCTTCTGTAGCTGTCTTAGAATTCCGGATGCTTTTGATCTCTGTTCGGTTGAAGCACTATATGACGTAGAGAATTCGTTCATACTTTTGAGGATAACCTCGTAATTATTCACTATTTCGTTCATTCCTTTGTATCGAACAGTCCAGCGAGTAGGGCACAAAGGACGCAAAGTGCTTGACGGTCGATTTTCTGATGAGGATTTTTCGCTCATTTTATGAAATCTGATTCAACTCTTCTTTATTCTATGGATATATACGTGGAATATATATCGTTATATCGAACGGTGCTTTTGTTGAGGAAACTTAATGAAATATTTTTTGCTGTACGTGTGTTAGACGCTTATCTATAGAATGACTGATGTCTTGAGCTTGGTAAGCGTTAAATTTTCTCTATCGAGATATCTCTTTCGAACAAACTGCTTTGCTTCAAGCTTTGCATGTTTTGATAAAGTACCATGAAATATATGATGACGCATTAAACGCTACATTTAGTAGATAATATTCTATGAAATAGTATTTAATCGTATTAGTCGCTTTATTTGCAAAGTATTTGCAAAGACAACGTATTCTGTATTTTGCGTTATATTTTCTACAGATAAATCCTAGAATTTATCTCATCTGAAATTTAAAATCTATATGTAACACTCTATATTAAACACAGAATTATTGTCTGAATTATCTGCTTAGCAGAGGAAGTACAATGAAGTCAATGCTGATACATCAAACGAGGGCAGTTATCAGAAAATTGTAAAACTAGGCTTCAGATTAATGTTAAAATTTTAAGGTCATTATCAAGTGAAGAGCATCTATGTCTCTAGAATATGAAGATTAATTATGTGTGAGGTTTTTGTTTAATTTGACCTAAGCTAGCTACTTCCAAGATGAGACGAACAACCATCTCACGATCGGAGCTGCTGGCGAATCGACTGCAACTTTAAACTTCCGTCTCCACTCTCAGGCCGGTCCGTCACAGATAGTCTGTCTGATCAGGGTGCCTGCTAGTTTCGTAGACTGTCAAAGTTGTTGCATTCGACACTACCCCCAGACAGGTCATCCGAACAAAGTAGGGGTGGAAAACTAAGATTGATATTTAAACATACTGTAAGTGGTGGCCAGCCGCTAATTATGGGGTCATCCTATATCTCATAGCCGAGTCAGTGGTACACTAAGCCTTTGAGTTATTCTTCCTTCGGCGGCTTCGCTAGCGGAGCTTTTCCACGTTCCCGCTGAAGACAACCACCCAGGAGTGAATCCCGGGGCCGAGGGTTGTCACACCGAAGTAAGTCAAATCTGCTGCCAGATTTAACACAGCGACAAGGCTCTGGAGCCGCTGAGGAGATCTAACTCCATACTGTATTTTGTACCACTGACCTTGAATGTGAATGCATCATTTCATCATTTTGATTTGTAATGGAACTTACCATGTGAAATTGGCAATCAGGAAATAAAAGTGTAGAGCGAAAACTACGGACAAGAAAGTTATGAAACTTCAGCTACTCATATAACCGTGCTGGCAATGTGTGAAGACCGAGGATACAAGCAATAACAAGGCAGTCTGAAAACAAATAGAATGACAGGCACACGTGTTAATCTTCATTATTGGTCGAAATTCACAACGCACGCGTCCACAGTTGGTCAACTGAATTTCGTGCATTCGATGAGTTGATACATGGATTCCTTGGTTGATAAGGCTAGCAGCCGTTGCGTCAAGTGTCTGTTGCAATATAACACGGGGATCCAGACTCCGAATGTTTGGATACTGAGATATTATAAACAACGTCCTATAGAATTCTCTTCCGCTTCTTGATTTTATATCTTTCCAATACCGAACTGATGGCATAAACGATGTTTCCATGGCGCTTTATTTGACAGGTCTAATAAACATTCCAGCTTTAGTAGTTTCAGGAATGGATAATGGATTTATCCACTTGAGTTTCCATAGATGACAGGTGTTGATTGAAACTATGGTTTGAAAGTACACCGCTGTCTTAGTACTCGGCGGAATTATTTCGAATGAATCACCAAGTTGTTACACAACTAAGTCTGAGACTAAAGAAGATCAGGAAACTCGGATTTTTTAGCCTATATATACAACATTCGAAGCTAACAGTAATTAATTGTACAGACACACCCCAACTTTCATTTGAAGTTCAAATTATTGGGGGGGTCCTGATATTGATTGGACCCCCCTTAAAAAATATTGGGGGGGTCCCGACCCCTAGGACCCCCCCCTGTTCCGCCGCCCATATGTAATTAATAAGTCCTTGTCCAAGGCTAAATCTTCGTTTTTTTTAAGCCGAACCCTCGTTCTGACTCTGATTCCTTCCATTCGCGTTTTTGGTGTCCCATGTGTTCCGTCATTGAATACTCCTAGTAATGTCAGCTTTTCCTATCCTAATAAGATTAAGTTTGTTGTGGTTTCCAATGCCCCCAAGGTTGTTCCTTCTTCTGGCGTTTATCGCATTGATTGCAATGATTGCAATAAATTTTACAAAGGTGAATCCGGTCGTTCTTTGAACTTTCGGATTAAAGAGCACAGGAATGATATTCGTAATCATAACATGTACAATGCTTTATATGTGCATTCTATAAATAATGACCACTCGTTTAATTTGAACAGCGCCCACTTGATTTATCCCTGAAATTACCTCCATACTAGAAAAGCATTGGAATCCTGTGTAATAAGACCGCATCCCGACAATGTTGTCAAATTCAATTCCGGCTTCATTAATGTAAATGGTAAAAATTCAGAAATTTTAGTGCTTTTTGGAGTGATTCTTGTCTTTTGCATTTTGTGCCCAAGATATAGGTATATTGTCAATGTTCAATACACCTTTTTTGGATTGCTGTACAACAAAGAAAAATAGCATACATTTATGCGGACTTTGGGTCAAGGAATCCCTAATGCCTTTGAATCAAAGAAATATCAAGAGTTGAGAAATCAAACTCATTGAAATTGGAGCTAGGTTGACCAATATAGCTGTCCACAACTATTTCCATCATCACGTCGACGCCGTTTTTGTCATCACATCGACGCCTCTTAATTTGGATTGACTGCATCATTTCAAACGAAACTGTACATGTAGAATCCTTAACTGCTGGTCTTCATTGATAATCAAAAGTCACTTAATTAATGCTCACTGATTTTGTATAATTTTTCTAGAAAAATGCTATATTTTCTCTAAAAAAGTGACCACAATTCGTCATCACATCGACGGCTACTTACTGTGATCTAACTCAATGGATGTAATATTTTTATGATAATAGCCTGCCATAAGACTCCCATAATGGTATAATTGGATTTGTCATTCGACCTTTTGCCTTTGCTCTGTGCTTCAAAAATAGCACAAACTGTCATCATATCGACGCCGTCGATATTATGATTTTCAGCGTCGACGTAAAGTAAGTAATGTAAGTCGCCCTTTAATCTACACTGCTTGACATAATATCCTTTGCCGATACTTGATGTACCAGCGACACATATATGTCTTATAAGTGCATCGACTAGAAAAGTAAGGCTCCGATTGCCCTGTTTCTACATCTACGCCTTGAAAAGAGTTCCTGTGTATCAATCGAGTAGTTTTTAAGTTTCCCTCTTTTTATCTTTCAATCAACGAGTCGCTTCTTTCAAAGGAGAAAGTGACAAAGGAAGGAATCGAATTATTGATCATGCTAGCATAAATCTGCGTAAGGGATGAGACCAGTGGATACAGCTGTGTCCCCTCTATTTGACATTTATTTTATTTTAGTTAATTATTTCAAGTAAGCCTATTCTAGGCCTACTCCAATTCATGACACTGTAATGTGAATATAAGAGAATAGTCACAAAATATGCAAGTTAATACAATCATGATGATTTCTGCTATTGACTCTTGTCACAGAATCAGCATATTATGATAGCTAGAAACATTTTCGAAATTTGAATTTATAATCGTGTCTATTGCAATCTACCTAAGCCTACCTACATTGCACCATAGGTCTAGATTGTCAGCCTTTGAATTCATCGTGAATGCTGGGAGATGTAAAATTGTGAGTACGTCCTCAGCATGTCTATTAAAGTAGAAAAAATAAATAAAAACATGCGTACATGGATTTATATTCACTTTCGGTCATCACCGATTCACGAGCGTCATCACGCACACACACATCGACGCCCTCACATCAGAAACTCGGCTGCAGATCTTCTAACAGTACTTAGATTGTGGTTCAGCACACATAATGCATCTTACAAGAACCAAATACAACTATCAGGAGCAAAGGAAATCAAATTTTCGAGAAACTTTTTTGAATGGACAAAAAAGGGGACCACTTTTGCTGGATTTACCAAATACTCATATTGCTAATCTCGTTGTTCGCGGTGTTGGAAATGTTTCCTCTTAGATGTCTGAGTCGCCTTGAACATGTCATTCCGCCCCTCCTGTGTCGGCACGCTCTGTTCTTTTTTTACCTGTTAACTTCTTCATTTTCATCTTTTGGTGTCCGCGTAAGGTGTAACTGTTTTCATTCATTTCATGATTATGACCGTCTGAAAGACGGTCGAAAGCTCGAAAAACATTTGTCCCTACTGGTGTGGTTTTTACTTTATTCATTTAACTACAGGTGATAGTACCTTAACATTACATCTTGTAGATAGTCTATTCTATCGTGCTGGGCACATCTGTTCTCCTTGCTTTCTAGAAAATGAAAATGACTGTTTAACTAAGACAATGAAAAAAATGGCTATCCGGACCAATTGAACGATATAAAATAAAAGGAAAGGAAGCAATAATTGACTCGTCAAAAAAGAAGGTGCATCTTAAAATCCATTCATTCATAAGTCTCGAAAAAACTTGGTGAATCAATTTTAACAAGATTAAGCACCGAGATTGAGAGGCTCAAGAGATCAAAGCAGCTGCATATTCAAGCATAGCTGGGATTGCATAATCAATTCTCCGGACACAAGATCGAGTCCTATTTCTCTGTCGCTTCATAGTTCATACTGTAGAAATGCATACAACATGTTAAGATCACTGATGCGATTTAATTAAAACGATTCAAGCCCTCATTGTGTATCATGAAGGTTAGTACCAGGGATGCGGAGTCGGAGTCCCGGAGTCCTATCAAATGATAGGACTCCGGACTCCGGTCTATGACTAGACCCGAAATATAATACAAACAAATTATTTATCCTCGTGCATAGCTGTCACTGTCTTGATGTCAACTTTCTCCGTCAACTAAAAGTACAGAGACAGCAGTGCATGCAAAGCTTGCAATAGTTGAGGGAATGAACCATGATAGTGAAAAAAGGATTGTCTTTTCACTCGGTGACTAAGAAGAGAAGACAAGCCTTCCTAGCTTCGATCACACCTACGCGGCAAAGGTCTCATCAGAGACAAAAATGAAATACTAGTTTGTTTGAGAACATTATCTATCTCTTACCCTTACATTGATCGTGTGTAATGGCTCCTCTAAAGTGCATATTAAAATCGAAAGTGTAGCCTACTCATATTTTTTGGAGAAGAAGGATGAGGATCTTCCTGCCTGGTAGAGACTGGAGAAAAGCCGTGTAAAGCACACATTAACAACATGGCAGGAGCGAGTCGTATGCATCCAACTTAAAGCGACATTTGATCAACTTTCATCGAAAATGATTGATGATTGATATAGCATTGATTACTAAAAATAGGTTCAGGAAAGGCTATAGTGATCTATGATGTAGGTTGCCAGTTTATTTTTAAAAAATAGGCTTTACATGCTTGCCACCCGTAGTCGGAGTCCTATTAACCCCCGGAGTTGGAGTCATATCAAAATCAATGATAAGATTGTTAATTCTCTGTAGTTCAAAGTCTCAATTTTAGTAGGGGGCTATGAATTATTTAGCACGGCATGAATTTCAACTTGGCAACGAACAATCTCATGGGAATCTCATGAATTCCAGCCCATGTGATTGTTCGTTGCCTAAAAAAGCTATGTTGGTGAGAAAAATTGGCGACAGAGGAACATTTTTGTCAAGACATGCATCAAACCTTGACTCAATAACTGCTTCAACAAAACTTAAGCTAATGCTAATTTGAAAGGTTTTCGAATTGAAATTTATTAAGCTTGTTGATGTACATGTTTTGAAGACAGCTAATGCCTTAGCTTGACTGTCTATCGACGATTCAATATTAAAATCAGTGATGTAGTTAATGTAGGCTATACAGTAAGCCAGGTCAAACTTTCGATTAGATTTCAAGTCAAATACTAATTTTCAGTTAAGGTCTTAAATTGCAATTATGATTGTATCTCTTGCCTTCAATGGATTCTTCTTATCGTTATAATAAGTTACATGTATGTTAGGTTAAGAACTTGCTAACCGTTACATGAAAATGAATAGCGTCAAATCTCACCTACCTGCAAGCGCGTCACTCAAAAACTGACCACAAATTTAAATTTGATAGATTATTCGAAAACCATGTAATAGATAATGCATAGATTTGAGGTCATTATTACTATAATTACCGAGAGCCGGAGGCTCGAGGCTATTATGACAAATAATGACCGAAGAAATCTATGCATTATCTGTTTTAATCATAGAAGTAGATAATAGCACACTAGAATGGAAGTTTGATATCTTGCCTATGTACAATGATGGCACATGGAAAAATCTATGGTCTGATTCGATCTTACATTGTATCATAGTCAAAGTATTTGCCAAGTTGGTTGTAGAAGTTGTTGACAGCAAATTACAGGATTTTCATGAAGAGAATTTTAAGTGAGATGGCTGCATTGTTTCATGTGAAATAGCCTACTATTCCATGGTTTAATATACTGTATCTATTTGTAGCAGTCAATGACAGCTGTTATACAATTTTTCAATACTGGAATGCGAATTAAAATTTGGTTCACAGTCATAATTGAAAGTGGTCGGTATACTGGTTGAAAGATCATGTCAAGAATTCACAGATAAATTTTCTAATTATAGGATAATTTCTCCGACAAGCGGTTAAGAAACCTTGCACTTTTCTGGAATAAACACACTGAAAGCTTCTTTACCTTCAATCATTTCTCAGATATTTGATTGTAGTTGGAAAGAGCCAATATAGAATGATGGTGGTTTTATTTTCTGTTTCTTACTTCTTACAATTAATTTCAGTTAACATCCGTTAACTATCTTCAGGTTAAAAGTTATCAATTAAATTAAATTAATTAATTAAAAGTTATTCAAGTTAATCCTTTTAACCTGAAGATAGTTAACGGATGTTAACTGAAATTAATTGTAAGAAGTAAGAAACAGAAAATAAAGCCACCATCATTCTGTATTGGCTCTTTCCAACTACAATCAAATAATGAAAAATAGCCAAGACAATATATTCAAAATTTCTCAGATAGATAGAATTTCGCTGGAAATCATCAATTAATCATTGAATGACTTTTGTGATATAGTGTGATGATATTTTGGCAGCAGATATTCGAATGCATGCAGAGATTTCGAAAATTGTTCAAATATAAAGAACAGGGGAGCCCTTTGAAGTAAAATGAATACTCGAAGATTTATTGCCCTCTGATTTCAAGATGGAGTAATGTATGTTCTGTGAATCGACATTACAAGTTGCATAAGAGTCTGATTATACTATTGATAGATTATCGTAGAGATATTTCAAAATGATGAACGTACAGAACGTTTTAAAGGATTTCCTTCTTTGTCATCCTGTCGCCGCCGTATTTCATAAATTCATTATTGCTTTTGTGTACATGATCTTTGGACAAGGGGCAACAATCCACATCACAAATTGGCTTGATAAATATGAATGTCACTCAGAAAACTTGGAAACCAGCTCGTACAATTTGCATTTTGCCCCAACTAAGTTCCCCCGGCGTGTGCCATAATTTTCATGCAATTTCCTTTCTAGGACTTTCTATGGTATTGTTAATTTCTATGGTTTTAATGCATGACTTTTTTCATAGAAGTCTGTTTCAGCTTAATAATTTCCAACCAGGAAAATAATTACCTGCTTCGTGGAACTTATTAACCTGTGGACATAGAAAGCCTTGCAAAATCATGCATTATAGACATAGAACAGACTGACAACACCAAAGTCCAGTCATAGACTACTGGCATAGAAATTATTCAACATTGTGTTAAGGTTCGTATATCTTTCAATGTTGAAATATTGCACCGCAATATACCATGGACTCCTAGATATATAGCACCTGGACTGTTAGCTCAAAAATGCAGTGTACAATTGGCGAATAGTGAAAATAAAGGTTATTGTATAGCGATGTTTATTTACAACATATATTCATATGCGAAAGCAAAAAAAATGAGATTTATCGGAAGAATTGGATAAGCCTTACACTGTAAATCGCTCAATATAAATCACATACGAAGGATGCATACCAAAATATTTTTTGGTATATTTCTGTATTCTCTTGGTATATATTTGTATGCTTTTCGTATTGCATTCAAAATACGGAAACTGATTCTCGAAGTTCTATTACACTCTTGACATCACGCTGCCTCTTTAAAGAGTAAACGACAAAATGGTAAGTAATATACAAGCAGTTCAAGTTAAACGGATCATGAATATAAGTAGTATAGGGTATAGGATTCGGCGCATCGCTTCGCTCAGCACCGAATCCCACACCTAGGTAGTTACAAAAAATGAAAAA
>CAJQUW010014641.1:0-97513 GCA_907163375.1 Prostheceraeus crozeri | reverse complement strand
CAACTTTAGATTCTTCATAAGACTGGTAAAATTTTCTTGATGCGATCGCCATAGATGTCCACCCACCATTCATCATTAACTGAATCAGCTTTAGTGTGATATTCATGAGAAGCATACACCACACCGCTTCCAATAATAGGTGTATAATGTCTTACAAAATGACGCAAGGTTGGAGAGAAATAAACTGTAAGTTTGTCATTATATTTCTGAATAACCAACTTATTTTTGTCCGCCATAATTTTCTCTCCATACTTCTTACCCACAGTCTCATTCCATCGTTTTACTAACTCAATAAGTGATAAAGGTTGAACACCACGCTTTTTCAAAATGATGCGTTCTTCGCATTCTACAACATCTTCATCAAATATTTTAAATCTATAATGAAATTTGTTGATTCGATTTGAATAAACTTTTCTAACATTTGCAGTAGCAATTGACGTTAGATGTAGTCCATGACCAAAACCAAGATGCGGATAGAATTCACTATCCAACCTCAGCGTAAGACCTTTAGTAAAAGAATGAAAGCGGAGGAACTGTCTCCCACTCCAATGATAGATAGTAAACTCATAAGCTTTCTGATTTTTATTCTTCATGATGGAAGTATTACCACTGTTGAATGCCTTAATAATTTTCTCATTCCCAAATGGCTCATAAGAATCTGATTTTATCTGAATCCATTCATAGTTCCACTTTCCATCTGATGTTAAATTGTATGGGAACTGAAATGCATTATTCATCGTTATTCCATCATGGGTGCGAGGAGTCAATATCATTTCTTCCAAATCATTCACATTCTGAATATTGCTATCATAGCAAATACTAGAAACGCCAACCTCCCATTCACCTTCTAAATGCAGTGGGCGATTAAATTCTACTCGATAGTCTGATGGTTTATTTTTGGGAAATTTATTCATAGAAGCATTACTGGGCAAGTAGATTAGAAACTAGTCCTTATTTTCACTTTCCATATTATTCACATTGGAAAAATATATTAGCATACGTTTGCATTAACTCTTCATTCGGAAATGGAGTGTGATACTTGTCACAGCATCTTTATGAAATGGAATCAACGCACCAGCATCGTCATAAATGGCAATATCAATTTGTGGATGTAGTTTGATTTCAGCTTTGTATAATGCACTTTCTTGAAAGTATGCTCAGATAAAATACTGCAGCTTTTTGGCTGGTATGGTATCATTGCTAGCAATGGAGCTTCAACATCTCCCACACGTACATCTTCACCAATATTGGAATATATCTGAAAATAGTTAATACGACGCGATAGCGACATGTCTGCGCTAGCTTTGGTTACAGTACCACTTTTAAAGATATTTTGGTCAAAACCCAAAATGTCCATTAGATTTTTATCCATAATTAGTTCAATACCTTTTCCACTTATAGTGAGAGACAAAGTACCTTCTTTTTCAGAAAATGAAATATGTTGGTCATTAATCACTTCATTTAAATAATCTACAACCAATTTAACCGAAGTAATAATGCGAGGCATCAACACTCTTGTTTCATGTAAGATACCACCAAAAGGCTCTACACACTTTCTGTATAAAGATACGGTCCATTCTGTATCAAATTGATTTGACCTTTCACATGGTAAATGTTGCATATCAGATTTTCCATGAACAGCTGCAGAACGATGTCGTAAGAACTGATGAAAATCTTTTGAACAAACTAATACTAGATCATCATCATTTAATTTGCTTATTGCAATATGATTAGATGATTTAATATAAGTCAATGTTGCCACTTGTTTACCATCAACTCGAAGGAGATAATTAAATTTCTTCAATAATGTTTCAGGAGTCATGTTTGTCTTTCTTGGCTTAATCACAATCTTCTTCACCAACGTCTTCTCATTTCTTGGAATAAGATCTACATAATAAGCTTCCTCTCGATATATTAACTGTTTATGACCACTTATGTGGTAATTAACGTTAAAATTATCATAGCTTGTTAAGGCGCTAGCGAGTAGCCTAAATCATTTCTTAAACTTGGACTTAAACCAACAATCCAATCTTTCTCAACTACATGATGTACATAATTATAATCATCATTGTGCGGAGTAAATTGGACAATATGTTTACACGCTTTATTCAAGAAATCATATATAAACTTTTTACATGATAAGAGATCTTTCTTTGGCCACTGTGGAATGTATACTCGGCACCCCTTTTCACATTGGTAAGCAGCTGTACGCCTCATATTAATAGTCATCACCTCATGATCAAAAGTATAGACACAGTTGCTATAAACAAGTTGAGTGACACCCACTTCCCAATTCCCATTTAGCTGTTGTGCATGATCAATGGGAGTAGAAAAGAGTGCGGCTCGATTACTAGTAAATCTCTTTGTAGCCGCATTGCTAAGCAAAATATGATAAAACGACATTTTTATATTGCTAATCTGCAACTTTGCATAACATCATGAAGACTTGGATTTTGGACTCTCTACAATATATCAGAGTTGATCGTGATGGAAACGTACATTTCAAAAATTCTCATGGTCATACATCAAGAGGAATTACATTAACATGGCGACAATTTGTCAACCTCAATGATATCATGAGGGATTTGGAATATTTTGAAACATTAAGATTCATCTCCTTGGGTGATCAAGTTTGGCTTCAACATTACAGAAATGAAATTCAAATCTACCATTCTCATTCCGCAAACTGTTTCTCATTTCGCAAATACAATTGGGAGAAGTATAGAAGATACATACATCGCTCCATCATGACATTTATTCGTCGTGAGTTCATCGCCCTACTATGCAAATCTTAATCAGACATGACTACCACGCACCATGAGTTGGAAATTAGATTCCCTACAACGTATTGAAACGGATCATGATCGAAACGTCTATTTCAAAGATTCAACTGGAAATGTGAGAAGAGAGTTTGCTTTATCTTATCGTCATTTTCAATCTCTACATCATATCATGAAGGACTTGAAATACTTCTATATGAAAAGACATTCACGTATTGGAAATCGCATCTGGCTGCGCGTCAACAATCGGCGAATTCAACTCTATCATTCCCAACTTCATACTAACTTCACATTTCATCAAGGTAGTTGGGAAAAGTATAAAAGGAAGGTACATCGCTCAATTTACTCATTCTTTCATCATGAAGCGCCATCGCTACACCATCGTCAACATTCTCCGTCGCTTCAGACTCTACACCAAAATCGATCTCACAACATTACACCAACAGCTTCCAAACAGCAAGTATTACCCGGGCCGTCCTCAAATGTTAGTGGTGAAGATGAACAATTCACGGAATCTTCAACTCTTCCCAAAATGGACTGTACAGATTCTCGGCGCCCTTTCTCATTCATCGGCGCAGTCAATGCGCTTAGAGCTACAAAGACTACTACGTCGGATATGGAAGAGGGAGAGGTGTGTGATGTCGAATCTGACTGTGGACAATATGGTGATCTCTACTCAATTGAGTGACAGTCTATCATTTTTGAAGATTCGTACCAGCAGTTACAGTTTGTGTTATGAACCCGAACTTTTTCCTGCAGCTCTCATTAGTTGTTGTTTACCTGTGCATGTGGCAATCTTTCATAATAGTAAAGTGATCATTACTGGACTAAAATCTCATGTACAAGCAAATATGATCCTAGACTATCTCATTGAGTATGTACGTACCCAGCGGATTGTAAAATAAAAAACAATTTTTTCCAACATGATGTTTTTATTTCAAATCATGATAGAACTTACAAATCATTTTTTCATTAGAGGATGGATTACATGAAAAGTTTTGAATAACAGATGCAAATCGAGATACATGTAAACGTTTTAAGATGAAGTACAGTACAAAAGCACCACACGTTGATGAAAGTGGATGTTGTAGTATGCGTTCATTTCGCTGATATTGACGCGTATGTTTTCTCAACCACTGCTGTGTTGGTATATTTGGAGGTTGAGCAAGAGAGTCAAATAGTTCACCACGTCGGTCTTCTCCAATAAAGATCGCTTTCCAATGCTCACCGCCTAAATTCTGTGAATGAGTGTTTAGCACAATAAAGATGGGATAGTGATTTACTGCAGGTGGTAAGGTATCGAGTGAATAGACATTATCGAAAGCTTTCAACGTCGCTTCGTCTGCATTACGCTGCACTTTAGTCTTAATATCGTCAGCAGTCAACCAACTCATTAACGATTATACTGAAGAATCACGTCACGATACTTTGTAATTTCAATATTTGAATCGAAGACTGCATAAATTAATACATTGATCGTCTCAGGTAGTGTTCTTTTGAACGTCAAATCCAAACGAATATTATGAGGCACGTTCGCTTGACGATAGGGTGCACTAATATCGCTGTCAGCAGTCAAATCAAATGCATAAATAGTATATCCACTCTTAAACTCTTTCATAGTCAGTCCGTTGGTGTCATCCGTATTGTAAAAGCCAAAGACATCCATAAAATCAACATAACTGCGCATAAATTGATCCGAAGCAAAATCTGGTTTGTAGGGTGGACCAGGATGACTCACACCATTTACACGTAAAGCAATTTCACTTAACTGATTGTGTTTAAAATTGAAAGGATTCTTCTTTATATTACCATTAAATGCATCATTTTCAACCATTGCCACCATGAGGAGCTTCGGTGCTTCCGATGGAAAGAGGCCATCTTTCATGAAACTCTTTTGATCTTTCGGAATTGTAAAGGTGAGAAGCTTTGTATGCTGAATGGGGTAAATGGCATTTTGGCGGTTAAGGCCTTCAGCATGCCATCTAATGACACTTGGATTCGGTACTACTCGACGAATGTAAAGTGCAATATCTTCCACATGAATTCTAAAATTGTCAACTTTAGCAAATGCATTCAGCGCAAATTCAGGCTTATTCAATGTCAGCTTGAGTCGCATGCTGGTATTACACAGTAAAAACTTTGACTGTCTAAAGAAGTCTAAATTCAGCGGACCATATAGCTGACATACTCTACTATCTTTAATCATAGCAGATCGCTTTACAAAGCCACTGTTTGTTTCAACATCAAATTTTCCTGCTTCATCTCTGTACCATCCCATGGCTTCCATATGACTTTTTTGTGCTGCTGGATGAAACTGTGATACATGATTGAAATATGATTTATAGGGATAATCGCTTTGACCACCTTCCACCTGCTGCTCTCCAATCGTTAGAGAAACATCACGAAGTAATGTAGTCAATGGTAAATTGTTCAGTCCAACTTTATGTGCATCGTCAATAGCAGTTCCATCTGCTTGCTGAATTCTAAACCTCAAATCAAGCATCGCATAACTCAAATCTATGTAGTCATCACTACCACCAGGAATAACAAATTCAATGGGGCCAGCATTCTCAGCTGTTCGAGGATGATAATCTACAATACTTGAACTAAGAATATCTGTCTGTATGGCTTGTTGATCGAACAAACAAAAACCGGAAGTTTTACACTCCATGATTAGAAGTTATAGCAGCGTCGTCGTTTAGCGCCTGATGAATGATTAGAGCCTCTGCGACGTTTGCGTGAATGCCTTTTGACTGAAGATCGCACCTTACCAGCTCCGCGATGTTTCCTCCTTCCTTTATTCATTCGTTTAGGTGATTTCTTTCCTTGAGTAACACCAGCAATGGTCTGCTTCAATGTTTTTTAAACCGCGTTCCTTCCCACGATTCAACAAACTGCTCTTAAAACTTCTACCTCTGGAAAGATCACTAGCAACATCACCAGCAAAGCCAACGGCATTACTTAAAACATTTCGTTTTAAAGATCTACCGACATTGGATATGAGAGGTGCTACAACAGATTTCAGTGCACCAAGTATGCTACCTCCACGTTGGCGGCGAGCACCGATGTAAATTTGTCCTCCGCCACTTACATAGGAGGGTCGTGAATAAAATGAGGCAGTTGGATTCATAGCTCAAACCCTAAACATTGTTAGTTACAACTTTGCATGAATCACTGTCGATCACTTAGATGAAAGATGTCGGCACGACGCATCCAAGAGTTCATACTTGAAGGATAACCAGTCCATTTAACAAGACACCATTCTTCACCTTGCCGTTTTTTACATCGAATGATTTTCTCTACCAAATATGTTTCACTTTCAGTGACTACCTCAATCTCATCGCGGTAAAAGCTACCCTCAATTTCTTCATTATCGTAATCTTTCAACTTGTAGGTGGTCGGAGAGTCTTTTTGATTAATCCTTGATACTGTAAATACCTCCTCTGTCCAATTCGGAAGGTACCCTTTAGCAAAAACACTTTTCACTTTTGAGATACGAACTTTATCGCCAATTTTCACATCACTTTTCACATGAGTGCGTTTACGTTGGAATGATTCGCGCACTTTATCTACATTGTCAGCATTTACATCTACTGGTCTGAGTCCAATAGAACGATGGATAGAGTGATTGTAGGCATGGAGTGTATCTTGTAGAACCTTTGTCCAATTTTGTGTCAAGTTGGCAGTAAAATGTCGCCACAAGCGATTTTTTAATGTGCGATTAAAACGTTCAACGAGTGCAGCTTTATAAGCGCTCTTTACACTAAACAACTCAATGTCATGCCTCTCAAATAATCTTGTCACATGCTGATTTTCAAACTCTTTTCCTTGATCACTCTGAATTCTTTTTGGAATGCGACCTTCTCGAAAAATTGTTTGGAATGCTTTTGCTACTCCTTTCCCTTCTTTAGTTTTTAAAGGTTGAGCCCACGCATAACGCGAGAAAATATCAATGACGGTTAAAATAAAATTATTGCCCGAGTTATGTTTTGAAATGGAGGCAACATCGCACAAATCTGCTTGCCACTGTTCATCGATGTCATGAACAATATAATGGCGGGTGCGGTACTTCTTTTTCGCTTGTTTGTGGAGTGTATAGGTAGCCTGACCCTTTAACCATCGTTTCACTTGTGATTGTGGAAGACCACTCGCTTTTGATAATTTCTTGATAGATGCAAATCCTGCCGGATGTTTTACATCATAATAGATTGACTTCAAACGTTCAGTCGATGACGGCTGACTCTTTTTCCTCCTTCTCATCTTTTTTCTTTCTTGCCTTTCTACATTTACAACAACTGCAGCATTTAGCTTTAGCGGTTTTGCGATCGTGTTCACATTGCTTAGGGGTTTCATTATGAGAGCTGGCGCAGCAAGTGCAAGTGACAACGACATTCACCTCTGGCGGCTCATTACATGGCAAGCAACACATCTGCTTCATATTAATAGTCTGAGAACATGTATTTCCTAGGAGGAGCTGTTTTACGTTTTCCTTTTACCAGTTTTAGTGGCGATGTAGATCTACGTCGAGTTCTTCCTCTTGTTTGCTTAGTGAGTGTGGGAGGGATGTAGCAGGTGACGTCTTAAACCAATTTGTTGGCATTTTCATCGCCTGAAGCATTGGAGTAGTAGCCACTGTTGAATCAAGTTCTTTCAATGTCTCATTATTTAAAGCAAATTTTGGCACATTATGCTTTTTCAATAGTTTAAGAAAGTATGACCAACCAGGTGGAACATAGCCCTGACGGCGCTTTCTACGTGTCGCATACTGAATCAAGTCTTCATAACGTGAAGCATCAATCACTTTATTTTCATCTGTAATGATTTCTCCTCTATCATTTACATTGAGATGGGGTTCAATACTGTTGAAAAGAGATATGGCATGTGCGCGAGATGCTAAAGGTGTAGCAGTCGATACAGAGTCACGCATCTTATTCTTCAAGTTTTTCAATTGCTCAACAGTTTCCGATTGTAATAATACAGCACGATGTGGATCTTTGATGTGAACATTTTGCTGATAATCTATTTCTTTCCTATACATTTGATTTGCAAGAGGTTGCTTTACTTGCTGCATGGCAGTCAATTGTACATATTCATCCTGAGGAATAACAATCATGCGAGAATAAGAACTCATAGTTTGTAGATAATCATGGGAGTTTTCAAAATATCACTTCGAAATCTAAATTCTTCCGGACACTCTTGCGTAAAGTCAATGAATAAGTAACCGTATGGTTTTTCAGTAGCTGCTTGAAAAATTTCAATTAAGGCTTTTGATCCTCTGGGTGCAACTTGTCGCGCTAAAATTTCAAATTGACTTTTATCTCGCGGATTCTTGAAAATAGCATAATAGTGTGTATTCAGGTTTCGTGTACGAGCTTCTTTTCCATCAGGAAACAAATTTTGTGTAATATAGATGATAAAACACCTTTTATGGTGTGCTGCGCGAGTGAACATATCTGTAACATCTTTTGAATTCTTACTTTCTTTTAATAAATCATCCAATACAACAACATCATTAGACTGAAGTTTATCCACTGGAATAATTCCTTCATGTCGAATAAAGTTGCGACTTTGCAATTCCTGAAACAGCGACGGTTGATAAATACCATAACACCAAATCACTCGATTGATAGGTTCCTTAAACAACTCCCTTCTTTTATCCAATAAATTCAGCGTGAAAACAGTTTTACCTGCATGAGATGGACCTGATACAGTCAGAACTTTATCACATTGAAGTCTGAAATCCATTTTATTACTTTGAGACTCAACATTTGCATAATTAACGCTTAGAGCCAAAGATATTTCCCAATAGGTTGCCCACGGCAGGAGCTATCATTGGAAGTATTGCTGAAAGGAAACCGCCCTTTTGTGTTAGAGTTTTCCTCTTTCTTTGAAGGGCGACTTTAGGATTGGAGATGAAACGCAATTTTGAAGCATATCGCTTAAGTAACTTTCGTTGTTTTGGCGCTAATTTCTTCGTCCTCAACTTCCTCACATGAGAAATAATTTCACAAATGAATTTATCGTTAGCATGTCGTATAGCATTGTATCGCTGATTTGCTTTCATTCGTCGGAGAGCTTGAATGGCTGAAGAAAACTTTTGACTTTTACGTTTCGTCATTTTACGTTTCGCCATTTTCCGTGTTAGTCTTTGCTAAAACCTATCTTTACCACATTTGCATAGGTACTAACTATTGCGACATAAGTGACACTCGAAATGAGCAATATCACAGTGGTTACATTGGCAAAGTTGAATGCAATTACGTATGAAACAGCGTTGACAAAAAGCATGCTTACATCTCTTGAAGATGCGCTTTTCATTTCCATCCTTTCGCTTACATACATCGCAACACATAGTTTCACCGTTACTGATGTCTATAGCAAGTCTTTTTGAAGATATGAATTTGCTAGCCTTTTCTAAATAATAGACGCATGTACAGAAGGAATATACTTCGAGAGTGAGCAGACATAGCTCGAAAACCAGTTGTGCTACAATCAAGTACCACTGCATTTCAATTTTTCTTTATGGAAAGTTGAATGTGAATATCTGAAATCGCTTCAATCACTAGACTGCTACCATGATGGTTAAATGCGTTAAGACGTTCAGCAATTTTTATCATATGTCTTTTAAAAAAATTCTTCGGGGTGATCTACCACTTCCATTGAATAAGAAGCAAAATGGAAAGAGCGACTTTCCACCTCTTCCTTTCCAAAATGACTAAACTTAATTTTCGCAACTAATCGCGCCATGACAATGCTATCAGAGAATGTATTCATTAACTCTAGAAATAGAGTGCTAGCATCATCGACCACTGCTTCGATGTCGGTCTCATCTTTATGAAAATTTATCACATAATCTTGAACAGCTCCTTTTAAACTTTGCCTATGAAAACGTAATGTTCCGCAGTCGTTTGAGAAAGACATGATCGCCCTTTATCTAACCCATCCATTGCATGAAAACAACAACTCTTCTCATAGTAACATTTATTGAATAACGGTAACAAGCATGCATTATAAATCAATGGTTTGAAAGAGATAAAATAGATACAGCTGATAACTATCATACAGCGAGCAATGATAACCATACAGGACTTTGGCAGTGTTGAGGTAAGGAGGAAAGAAGCATTGGTTATGAACGTAGCTACTACAACGAACAGACAAAATAGGAACACACAAATCCTTAAAACGTTTCGTGACTTCATGATAATGTTGATTCACTCTACTATCCCAAGGCGGGAGCAAAATATCATCAATGATTAGATTGGGAAATACTTTCCTCTCCTTACCAGGATTATTACAAAAGATGCGTATAACATTGAAAGCAGCTAACCATCGTTTAAAGTCAATAAGAAGAGCACTCTCACAAGAAAAGCCATAGTCTTGCAAATATTTCAGATTAAGTCCATGAATGTGTTTTCTCGCCCATTGATCAACATTGGGATCGCAGTTGGCATGTTGATGATAGACACTAACAATCTGATATGTCCAATTGTTCATAGCAATAGCACTGAGCTCCTGTACAGGTTCACCCTCACAATCCATAAAAATGATGATAGAAGCCTAAAACGGAAATTTACACATCTAAGGAAGCGTTCTATAACATATTACAAAATGAAGAATTACATCGATGCTTTTCACGACAAAATACACAAATGATATGATGGCAACGAAGAAGTAAAATGTATCTAATAAGACCACGTCTACGACACTCAAAGCACATAAGCGAATTGTCATAGGGTAGAGTTAGGAAAGGACTAGTAATTCTCCTTCTTTGATTTGCGTTTTGATGTAGCATTCTTCTCCGACTTGCGCTTCGTACCACTGCTGTTAAGGATTTGATCAATTATGTCGTCCACGTTGGCTGGTTTTGGAATATATAGGATGGATTCCATATGCATGGAGAGAGAGGCTATTTTATTATCCTTGTGTCGACCATAATATAGCCCATTCACTTTGAAAAGGATATCCCAAGTACCTTCTCCGAGCTCGTCGCATGTGATGATTGTTGAATGATCTCCCTCCTTCTTATAGTAAGTACACCAATGTGATACCGGTAGGCAAATGTGATTACCATCCCAAATCTTTCTATAGGGAGTATCCTTGTCATCTCTCGCCTTCCACTCTTGAGCAAGAGGAGTAGGAATGTCCATATTTAATGTCACGTACTCCTCAATAATATCAAGTTGGTGGCGAATGTACGGACTCACGGGGATCAGTATGTAGTCCCCATACTGATTGTGCATTATCTTGACATCCGTGGAAGGGAGCATTCCCGTTTGGAGTACTACGCTATGATCATCATAACGCAAGGCTTGTTTAAATTTACGCTGTAGCGGTGTAGGATTATGTACCTTGGATGTTTCTTCCACTGGCCTCAGTTGTAGATGATCTGACCGTAGCGAACCTTGTAACGTTTGACCGCCATTTTGTCCTACTAGTGCAGCAGATGGAGTAGATGCCTGAAAATGAAAAAAGATTGTATTAAGTTTACGTTCAAGGGAGGAGAGGGAGGGAAGTAGCGACTTACCATTTTAGTTGGATAATAGAACAGGGAACTAGAGAGAGAGAAAATGTGCGTCCGTCACTCGTGTGATTCAACGATGGAATGATTCTCACTGTGGAAGGCTCGCTATTTATAAAGAAATGCTTGATTCTCATTGGATGATGATCCTCATTGGACAATAACATCAAGCTGATTCGAAATCTAACTCCGTCGTTTTTCGCCAATGTCCCAAAATCGTAAATGGCGTCTCACATCTAAACGAAGGCAGATAGGAACAAGCCGATTCTTTCACTGAATTTGTCTCACTCTTAGCTTTCAAACGAGCTATCGCACGACAAAATCCGTCCACTGGAAGCCAAAATCGAAGCAAGCTGTCCAGAGGGGGGGGGACGTCAGCGAAAAATTTTTATCTCCGATTGCTTTCAAATTCACCATACAGATGCAGAATTTCACGCTGAATCCGAATCTGGCCTCCGTTTTCACATCCGAGGCCGCGTTTCGACACTACACACCAAAACATACCACAGGTTAACCAAGACAACCTAGACGGTCGCCCACGTCAACCTAGACGGTCGCCCAAGTCCACCAGGCGGTCGCACACAGACAGCCAAGACTCACACACTGACGGTCCAGAAGGGGGGGGACGGCAGCAGAACCTCGCCGGCACATCACGACACTGGCGGACCAGAGGGGGGGGACTCAGCGATGGCGGCCATCTTGCGCTATCTGGTGTTCGCCGTTTTCTTACTACTGTCGCAAGTAAATTTCTGAAATTATTTTCAGATACATCGTTCGCTGCGATGAAACGAGCGTATGCCAGTGGTACTCAAAAGCGTAAGAGAAGAAGAACACTTCTATCGGATTCTGCCACGTCTTCTCGAGCAATTGAAACCTACTTCAATGTACAATCGAGCAGCAGCTTGAAGGACAACCCTGTCGAATGTGATATCGCTCCCCTTGATCCTGACATTGATGATCCCCCATGTCTAGAAACGATTAGTGAGTCTTCCCATGTTTCAACGAAGACTCCAGAGTCGAAACAAAATTCTGCTTGTGAAGGCTCTCGTGAAGAATCCACTGTTTTGCCTGTTGAGGTTTCTGATGTCGATGTCTCTATCAGTGTACAACAAAAACCCTCTTCTGGCATTTCTAGTAATAAGTCCTTTGATGAAGAAGTTTCACTTTTTGATTTGAGTCACTCACATCCAACTGATAGAGGACACTATCCATCCACTATTTACTCAACCACCTTGAAAGAAATGATTGTTGCTCACGGTTCATGTAGACCTAGTGATGTAGATGATCGTATTCAAAAACACTATTGCTTTCGGAGTATTGGCAATCTGAAGATAGACAGGGAATGGCTTTGTTATTCGCCTGTTTTGGAGAAGGCTTACTGCGAGATTTGTTGGTTATTTAGAAACCGACAAAATTCAGCTTTTCGGATGGAGTGGGTAGCAGGTGTCGGTGTCGATGACAAGAAGAGTGGACTTTCGAAAAGAGTGAAGGTTCATGAGCAAAGCCAATCACACGTGGAAGCAACTCACATCTATCGGTAATGGAAGGAACAAAAGCGCGTGGATCAAGCAATCGAGAAAAACATTCGTGATGAAACCAACACTTGGCGCAAAGTTTTGACCCGTGTGATCCATATAATTCTCACCATGTCCTCCATGTGTATTGCTCTTCGTGGACACACAGAAACAATTGGCGATTTTGAATGTCAAGGTGGAAACTTCTTGGCACTTGTGAATCTGATGGCTCTCTACGACCCCATTCTGGAAAACATTCTTTCCAAAAAATCTAGAGCTACGCGCTATCTCTCTCCCACTATACAAAATGAATTGATCGAAGATATGAAACAAACTTTGCGATCATGCCTAGTCAACCAGATATCTTCTGCACCCTTCTTCTCGATTATAGCTGATACAACAAGTGACGTTTCTCGCGTAGATCAGCTTTCTGTTATCGTGCGCTGGGTGGATGGCGCGAATATACACGAAACATTTTTGGGATTTCTGGTTGTCAAAGACGCAACTGCATCAGGAATCACCAAGCTACTCTGCCAATTCTTGCAATCAATCGGATTGGACTTGACAAAGTTGAGAGGCCAAGGTTATGATGGAGCATCTGTGATGAGTGGCCACACTAAAGGAGTGCAGCAACAAATGAAAGATCACATTGGTGGTACATCATCTATACCTTTCGTTCATTGCGCCTCACACAATCTAAATCTGGTCATAAATGACTCCGTGAAAGCTGCGACTGATTCGATTGGGTTCTTTGATACTTTGCAAGAACTGTATGTGTGTTTACTCTCGAACAGACAATCTAAGTGTCGTATGTTCCATGTCTGTATTCCCGCGCTCAGTCATGATTCATGTTATTGGGCTGTTCCGCGTTGTCGATGCACGCATTGTTATGGGGAGAGCTGTGTGCAGCGTTGTCGATTGAGCGCGCTATAAGAGCTTGTATCGTGTGAAAGTGATTCATAACAAACTTGCTAACATCGCTTTGGTTGAATACAGACACTTGCTGAAGACGAAGGATGGTTTTTTAACTTACCGTAGATCATTCGCGGGAAACAGCATATTAATTACGCAAAAGTAATTACATGGCGCCCAACTGCAAAGAACTCATCACGACCTCTTCAAATTGTGCAATGTTTCTTCGTGAATAACTGCTACGATAATCGACGAATCAGATTGGCATATTGACCTCTACAGTCGAACTTAGATCAGCCCGAATATTTTGCTACTTGGATAATCGTTCGGATTATATTGAAGACGGTTCTGCATGTGATCGGCATTTTGCTGTGTAAATTGTGGAGACAATAGCCATTGGATTCCGGTGAGACCCATCCATATTATAGATAAAGTTAGATGCGATCAATTCAATATTAATCGGGAGAATCTCAGTGTAGATTTTGATTGACTGATATCGAACTTGAAGTACTACTGTCAAATTAATTGATACTGGGTTTGAACGAATCGTTTTATGAACAACATAAGTAACCTTTTCTGATAACCGATGAGTACTTGTTCATTTAAGTTACTGAATTGATGTAATCTTCTAGTGTCGGTTACGAATTTTTATGTGAAATCTAGCTTTACACAGGACATTGTCTGATTAATTGAATCATTAATCACATTCCTGAGGAATATTTACAGTTCCATCTATGCTCGGTACATGCATTTTCTTGTTTTATAAGTTCATTCGTATCTGTGCATACATTGAGTGACTTTGCAAATTTTCTACTGGACGTTAATTGATTATACTCGTACATCGTCCAAACGTTGAATTCGAAAGCTGAAAGTGAACTTATATCGAAAATTTATTCTTTACACAGACATCACCTCGCCCAGTCGTGTCTGTTGTTGAGAGTGTTGATTTATCATGGATCCCAATCTTTCACGAATACGTATTCCCTTACGGTCTATGATAACAAAGTTGTGTTCTAAGAGTCAAGCGGCTATTCAAAGTAATCAGGAGAATTTAGCCAGTGGTATTTTAGAAACTCTCTTGAACAAGATAGATGAACTAAGAATTCTTGATAAGTCTATTTTGAGTCTTGGAATAGCGATGATGATAAAGATGGTGAACTTTTAGAGATCGAAGTCGAGAAAGTTCTTGAATATGACATTTCCTCGAATGCAGCAATAAATGATTTGAAAAAGTTCTTGGATAAGACCGAGCCGAAATTTAACGAAAATATTGGGAAAATTCCTATTGAGAACGCGGTAGTGAAGTTGCCAAAATTAGAATTACCACATTTCAGCGGCACAAAGACTGAATGGCAAAGTTTTTGGGAAATTTTTGAGGCTTCTATTGATAGAAATGCTAGGCTTGCTTCTGTTCAAAAATTTTCTTATCTGCTAGCATGTCTTCGAGGTGATGCAAAGTTTGCCGTAAGTGGTCTTTCCTTGACAGGCAACAATTACGAAGAAGCGATCAGGATCTTGAAAGATAGATTCGGCAATGTCACAGAGGTAACGAGGGAGCACTTCAATAAGCTTCATGGTCTCAAACATGTATCTGTTAAAAATATCAGACGATTTTTTGACGACGTCGTTGTCCATACAAGAAACTTGTCGAAACTAGATGTTCATGCGGGCGATTACGAAGTTATGTTGCTTCCAATACTTTTGGCGAAATTACCGGAGGAAGTGCAACTCAGCATGTTTCAACGATCAAATATTGATGGACGTTCCATCTCGAAATTAGATTACTTTCTGAGGTTACTTGAAGCTGAAATCACTGTGCGAGAGTTTATAAAAGATGAAAAGTCTTCATCTGCTTCCCAAAATGAAGCAGGCCGAGTATTTTCAGCACGCTTGCCGTCAGCCGCAACTCTTGCGACTAAAATTAATACAAAAATTTCCAGTAATGCAGATAGTGCTGCACAATCGTGTAAATACTGCAATCAAGATCACGATTCAAAGTCTTGCAATACGGTCACCGATGTGACGCAAAGAATTGAGATTTTGAAACGAAAGGGACTTTGTTTTCGTTGTCTTTCTAAAGGACATACTGGACGTCAGTGCATGTCATCAAAGAAATGTTCGCGATGTAAAAAATTTCATCACATCAGCATTTGTGGGAACAGACCACTTGCTACTCCGTCTCCAATTTCTACCGCTTCGACCGATAGTAGCGCCAGTGTGCAACAACCAACTTCAGTGGCTTCTCTAACTTCCAGCGCTTTAAGTATCAGCAGATATGTCTCTTGCAGTTCGCAGTTCGACATGTGTTGTCATGCCCACAGCTCGAGCGGTTCTAGTTTCACCCGACCGGTCGAGAGAAGTAATAGTTCGCATCCTTTTTGATTCGGCTAGCAACCGAACCTTTATTAGAGAAGATGTTTGCCGAACTCTGGGAATTGAGTGCTGTGACAGCCGCAGCCATAATCTGAGCGTTTCTACTTTTGGCAGAGCAGAAAAGACTGGAATCATCAGTTCAGTTTTCAATCAGAAAACCGGATAGCCAAAATCTAATTTCACTGCGTGGTAGCACGACACCGATGATAAGTGAAGCTCCCGAAACGGTTAATGTAGCACAATTTCCGCAATTTTTTGATTTGGATCTAGCAGATCCCGTTGATTTTCGTGAACAGATTACCGAATTTTCCATATTGATAGGTGCCGATCAGTATTATGACCTTGTGCATGGTGACATTCGCCGCGGAGAAGACGGCCCAGTGGCTGTATCTAGCAAGCTCGGTTGGCTTGCTTGTGGTCCTATGCGATTGACTATGCCTGATAATCCACAAAATATTCATGTGAATTTATCTTCTTCCACACACTCGAACTGTGTATCACTTGAAAGACAAATTCAAACCTTTTGGGAGTTGGAACATATTGGCATTTCTCCCGATGAAGGTAAACCTCCGTTTATGCCCCTTCCGATTGAATTTGATGATGGATACGTAGTACCTCTTCCGTGGAAGCAAGACAAGAAATCAATAGGACTACCAACGAATTTCAGAATGGCCAGTAGTAGATTGTCTTCATGCATTCGTAAACTGAAAAAGTCACCCGAAATTATTGTGGAATACGATCGAATTTTGAAAGATCAGTTATCAAAAGGGATAATTGAATCCGTAACTGATGTCCGCAAGACAGATAATTTGTTACATTATCTTCCGCATTCTCCCGTACTCAGACCTGCAGCTGAATCCACTAAGCTTCGTATAGTTCTTGACGCCTCTGCCAAAGAAAGATATCAGCCGTCTCTTAATGATTGTCTTCAGACAGGAGAAGTTCATCTTCCACAAATTGCTTTTTTACTCAGTCGATTCAGATACTTTCCGATCGCAATTCTCGCGGATATTGAAAAGGCCTTTCTTCAGATCAAGATAGCGCCCGTTGATAGAGATGCTCTCAGAATTCTTTGGGTAGATGATTTATCGAAACAGAACCCTGAAGTTGTCATTTACCGATATTCTCGTCTGGTTTTCGGCTTGTCAGCTTCACCAGCCATTTTAAGTACTGTCTTGAAATATCACATCGACAAATGTAAAAATGAAATTGGTGATGTTCTCAACAAAATATCTGATCACATTTATGTTGATAACTTGATTACGGGATGTGTTAATTTGAATGAAGCGAAGCGGATATATCTAAGTACGAAGAGAACATTTCAGAAAGCCAGCTTCAATATGAGACAATGGAAGTCTAACAGTAGAGAATTTACTCAATTTGTTACATCTTTGAATCCGTCAGATACTTCGAGCACAGAAACGGTTGATGGAAAATCGTTCACTGACTCCGAACTAAACCCAATACTTCAACCGAAACATCAAAAAGTCCTTGGTATTGAGTGGAATGAAGAGACTGATGAAGTCATTATAGATTTGCGATATTTGAGTGACATTTCACCTGACACACCAACGAAGCGAACTGTGCTACAGACTGTAGCCAGTGTGTATGATCCTCTTGGATTGATTTCCCCTGCAATTGTCCAAAGCAAGATGATTTTCCAAACGCTTTGTAGCACACATCGATCTTGGGATGAAAAGATTGACAATCCCGAGCTTTTAAAAATTTGGTATGACTGGATCAGTAATATTTCTTCCCTTGTGATCACAATACCACGATTCATTTTTAAAAGCACTGAACCTAGGAAGGTATGTCATGTTCAGCTTCATGGATTTAGTGATGCTTCGCAATCAGCATATGCGGCAGTTATTTACGTGCGTATTGTGTATGACGACGGTACAGTATCGACGAACATTGTGGCAAGCAAGTCGAGAGTTTCTCCTATGTCTAAAAGTCACTCTCTTCCGCGTCTTGAACTTCTTGGTGCCTTGTTGCTATCCAGATTGATGAAGTTTATTCTTCCTTCGTTCAAGGATGTCTGCTCGATCGACTCGATATTTCTGTGGTCAGATAGTATGACTACATTACAGTGGATTAAGAGGACAGATAAGGTTTGGGAGGTATTCGTCCAAAATCGAGTAAAGGAGATTCGGTCGTCAAGCTCCAATGCCACTTGGAATCATGTACCAGGTGAAGACAATCCATCTGACTTGCCATCTAGAGGCATTTCTCCTAGTAAGCTCGCTTCTTGTTCTAAGTGGTGGCACGGACCTGCCTGGCTAGGCTATCCAGAATCACATTGGCCGAACTTGCCCAACTCAGAGGGACAAGCTATCTTTGAAACAGAACGAAATATGGCTGAAGCCAATGTAGCGGTAGGTGTCACAACAGGTGTATCAGATATTGAATCCAAAACCTGTATTTCTCAGCTGATAGACATAAAGAAATTCTCCTCTTGGAATAAACTTCTACGCGTGACAGCTTTCGTTTTAAGGTTCAGGGAATGCTTGATGCACCGCAGACGAATTTCTCAGCCGTTAACCGCTTCTGAATTACATAATGCCCAAGTTATTTGGCTCAAGGAGTTGCAGCGAAAGTATTTATCTGATGAAATTAATCATTTGAATGGTAAAGGACCGTTAACAACGCGCATTGGAAATCTGAACCTTTTTCTCGATGATGATGGTATTATTAGGTGCCACGGACGAATTTCGAATTCTTCATATTTGAAGACGAGTAATGATGTAATATTGATTCCTCCTTGTATCGAGTTAGAGAATATGTTGATTTACCGTTCTCACGATGCAGTTTTTCATGGGGGAGTTTCTGCAACCCTGGCAAAAATTCGCGAAAACTTTTGGCTACTGAAAGGTAGACAAAAGGTTAAGAAGTACCTGCGACGTTGTTTCATATGCAAGAAAGTTCAAGGTTTGCCTTTTTCACTTCCACCAATTCCTCAGCTGCCTGATTTCAGACTCTCCGCACATCGTCCCTTTGCAACTGTCGGCGTTGATTATTGCGGCCCGATTTATTTTTCCTACCGCAAGGGGGAGGGTACGCGGAAGGGTTACATTATCCTTTTTACTTGTGCTACGATTCGTGCTCTTCACCTCGAGATTTCTCCTGATTTGTCCACTGACTCATTCATTCAATGTTTGAAGAGATTCATATCTAGACGTGGCATTCCCAACATTGTTTCTGATAATGCACCCACATTCAAATTAGCCGAGAAAATTCTATCAAAAGCTAGCATACAAAACTTCGCAAGTTTTAAGAAAATTGAATGGAACTTTACGACTCAGTACGCCCCTTGGATGGGAGGTTTCTATGAGAGGTTAGTACGAGAAGTTAAAATGGCCCTAAGAAAGACTCTCGGTAAACGTACATTGACATTCGAGGAATTCAGGACTGTTGTTTGTGAAATTGAAGGTGTGCTGAACAGTCGTCCGTTAACGTATGTGAGTGATGATGTTGAAGAAATCCTTACCCCCTCACATTTTCTCATACTCCAACGTTTAACTAAAGAGGGCTCGAACCCTCACGAGAGCGCTATAGTCACCCCTAAAGTCCCGTCGATCAAGTATTGTAGAGCTCTAGTTAACCAATTTTGGGATTTGTGGAACAAGCATTATGTTCTGTCGTTGAGGGAGCGCAGTTTTGGTGGAATCCATAGAAATCGCGGAGCAACGGATTTGCCGAAAGTTGGAAATGTTTGTTTGCTTGTTGAGAAAGGTTCTCGTCTTCAGTGGCGTTTGGCAAAAATTGTTAGTTTGTGCTCAGGGCGGGGTGGTGCTTGCCGTTCGGCAAGAGTGAAAATTCTTCAAGGACGTCGAGGTATTGTCACGCGTCCTGTCGGACTTTTGGTGCCCCTAGAAAACAGCTGATGATGGTAAACATTGAAATTCATGTATGTTATTATTTCAAGGGGGAGTGTGTTTACTCTCGAACAGACAATCTAAGTGTCGTATGTTCCATGTCTGTATTCCCGCGCTCAGTCATGATTCATGTTATTGGGCTGTTCCGCGTTGTCGATGCACGCATTGTTATGGGGAGAGCTGTGTGCAGCGTTGTCGATTGAGCGCGCTATAAGAGCTTGTATCGTGTGAAAGTGATTCATAACAAACTTGCTAACATCGCTTTGGTTGAATACAGACACATGCTGAAGACGAAGGATGGTTTTTTAACTTACCGTAGATCATTCGCGGGAAACAGCATATTAATTACGCAAAAGTAATTACAGTATGTATTTTTCGGATCCAGTTTGAGTAGATGGGCAGAACTTGCGCTGGCAGCTGAGGACGCTAACATGCTGACATTGAAAAAACTTTGTGCAACGCGATGGTCATCCAGGGTTAAGGCAGTCCAAGCTGTGAAGAATCACTACTTGTGTATACTGAAGGTCTTGATACGCATCTCCCTCAATGCCAGCACCAAGAAGGAGCGTGATGATGCAAATGCATTAAAAAAGAAAATAGAGTGCTTTGAGTTTGTACTTTTCATCGTATTTTGGGAGCGCTTGTTATTAGTAATTGACAGAGCTTCGAATGAGCTGCAATCGCGCCACATGGATCTGTGTCGGGCTACTCTTCTTCTGCGCATGGCGTTCAGAGATCTGCGATACCTTCGAGATGATTGGGAAAATGTCTATGAGACAGCAGCAGCTATTGCTAAAGACTGGAAAATCGAAAGTAAATTCACCGAGAAGAGGGCACGAAAAATAAAGCGGTTCCACGACGAACTCTCCAGCGATGAACGATTGATTAACCCAGAGGCGGCATTCAGGGTGCATATCTTTTATCCAGCTGTTGATACCGCATTGGAGCAATTGAGCTCAAGATTCAAGGGTCAGGCAGATGTTTGTGAAGCTTTCGACTTTTTGAATCCTTCAAATCTGGCAGAGTATTCTTCAACTTCCATCAAAGCTGGCACATCATCACTTTTGGAGCTGTTTCCGTCAGATTTTGGTTCTTCTCTTGATTTAGAGACTGAGTTAAGACAATTCGCTCATCAATTTAGGCCAGAGCTGAAGAAATTGTCCTCCATGCAATCCCTGTATGAGCTTCTCAAGCAATCGAAATTGTTATCATCGATGCCTGAAACAGCTACGGCAATTTCATTGTTTTTGACTTTGCCAGTGACAGTTGCTACTGCGGAGCGATCATTAAGAACTATCTGCGCTCATCGATGTCACAGAGTCGATTAGATGGCCTGTCCCTGCTAGCCATTGGGAATAAGGAAGCACGAGATGTTGATTGGGATGTTGTTGTAAATACATTCGCGTCTAAAAATACTTCTCGCCGCAGCAGATTTAATCTGTAGTTACTAGTGGTAGTACACGTTCATCATTTTGAACATGGTATAATTCAAAGTCACATCTCAGTTGACGTAGGCCTACATAACTCTAGACTCTTCATGTAGCGGTACCTCTTCGGAACTCTAAGTTTTATAGAATACTCTCTTCAAAAGGATTTCAACGAAAAGCATGATTCACTGATACTAAATTTGAGCAAGTTAGCATACGGCAGCACTTTTAACTTAGATGTGACTTTGTGTATATCACATATATAGGCCTACTTTGGTGTATATAGATACCGGTAACTGGCCTTGTATCCAGTCTGACTAGTGACTCATGATGTAAATACGATGATGAAGAATGCATGATGTGATCATGATGTGCAAGGCAGATGATGAGTTATATAAGTATCTCTGAGTTTTTGTGAAACACAATTGGCTAGTTTTTCTTTCACTTTTTCTGAAACGTTCCTGTTGATGCAAATATAGATTTGATACGTACAAATAAATTAGTTTTTATCGAGTCAATCATGTAATAGGTTATTATTGTTATACTCACTGCGATACAATCAATTGATAATACTGCATACCGTTACGTAGGTACCCGTACGCGTAGCAGTTATAAGCCTAATACCATGCAGCTGATGATGGTTGGATTTGTTAGGCCAAGTAGCGCTCCGGCCAGCTCATTCTAAATATAGCCTATATGTAGCCCTTTATGTATATGGCGAGGCATGGGGCCCCTTAGAAAATCTGCGGGGGGCCCCCGTCGATCAGCGTTACGCCACTGCTCTCAACTTGTCGTGCCTGAGGAAGGGTGGATCACCCGAAAGCTTGCCAATAAAGAAATTTCGAAGAGAACTATACCACTGAAGAATTTTTTACTTTATGCCAACTTCGTTCTCGAGAAGAAGGAACAATGTATGAAATGTACAGTACATGTACATGTAATTGTGTCTATTTAATCAATAGATATCTAAAAATTGTGCCTTTCTGAACTGATGCTTGCAACGTAAGTATCGCAAACCGGATATCACTATGTTTGTCAAAAACTGAGTATGCTTTTTGAATCAAGAAGATTGAAGCTTCTTCATGCCTACACGCTTACCTGCTATATGAAGCATGAAACAAAGAAGAGTATGCATAAATCAAGACGCTGCTCAGAGTCACGTACAGGCGAAACCATAGAGATGGATGGGGTGGCGAGCCGCTTTCTGTCTAGAGAGAGGACATGCATCGAACTCAACAATGTTTTCGACGGTAGCTTGTGCTCCTTTGATGACGCAACAGTCATTAAGTTAGGTCTGACAATAGCATCGTAGGTGAAGGCGTTAACAATGCAATCATCACGTCAAATGAAAGACTAATTATGTGAGAATTATCAGTGAGATACAGTGGCAAGCCTACTCATCTTTTCTCGGCTGCTAGATTCTACAATTTTGATCAAACCCCCAAACATGATCGAGATGAATTGTAGAAGATCTAAATTTTCACATGCCACTAGAATAGTTAGAATCGGATAGTCCTAACAGAATCTGCAGCCATCCGCGTCCACATATACTGTCATTCTAGTGACTCTTCTAGGCAAAACACATCGCTTGAGGATTTCCAGGAAATCCGCCGTTATAGACGAATTTTTTTCTGTCAGGGACAGCGAAAATGCGCCGATATAGCCGAAGCCGATATAAGCGAACTCGATTATATGGAAAAGATAGGAAATTCTGCCGGGACAAAAAGAAACCGCCGATATAGCCGATATATGCGAATTCTACTGTAGTAATTTTCGGCTGCCTGTTAACTTCAACATTTTTCATTGAACAACCAAACATCATCGAGATGAAATACAATTATGTCAGAAGATCTGAATTTTTATGTGCTCCCTCTGCTCTGTTGTCAACTGTGACTAGGGGGAATCATGCTTTGCAACTGAAAAGTGGGTATAATGGTCAATTATTCAAGTTTCTTTTCCATCAATTCCATTTACGCTACCAAGATGCTGAAGAATGTGCGACTTCTTGCTGTCACAAGATCGGTAAGTGACAAGACAGCTGTGTATAACAGGTTTGGATTTCTTTGGAGACGTGCTATCACTTTGAAGAGCTTCTGATGTTGCTTCCTCAGTCTTCCTCGGACACATAAGTCAAAGAAAGCAGGCACAATCGATTACTGGCCAAAGCACCAATTATGTCGTCCTGCTACAGCTAATGCAACTTTAATTTCCTTATTTTTGTCAGTTTCTTTTACATTCTCAACCAACCTCATGGTACAGTCAAGAAGTGCTATCTTTAGATCAAGATGCTTCACCCTTGGCATTCTATTGTTCTCGACTTTATATCGACTGATCCTTGACTATCTCGCTTTAATTCGCATGAAGATAGGTATATCTGGTCTAGACGTTGTTGCAAAGAGTAATTGAAAGACTTTCGCCTGAACGATTTCCATTATATGTGGTGCGTATAAAGGTAGGAATGGCACATGCATTTTGTAGATGTGTACCTAATTTCTTTCCGATCAATTCCACGAACACTTCAAGAACTTTCAGTTGTGTCAAGAAACATAGCCTCCACTTTGTGTGTCAGATGCCAGGTGTCAAGTGAGACAGCCTGTGTGATTGCGTGGTCACAGGCACATGAATTAGAAACAATATCGAAAGTCGTTCTTTCGTCTCATTTGTGTCAACTATTAGTTCTGGGAGAAATTCTCTGTCACCATATCCCATAATGTAGCTGCGCTCAACAGACATTGCCACCTTGTTAGGAGGTCTCTGAAAACGTTCGACCAGTAAGCTCGCCGACTTCGAATGATAGTCCACTTGTGTAGTGCAATTTCTTCAGGATTGATTCCGGAGACATTGTAGCGATTGTCTACCGTAATCCGATCAGATCTTAGCTCTCTGTCCAAACTCGCTTCTAGTCGTAGAGAAATATATTAACGCAACGCTACCGTCTGTGTATTTCAGCCCGGCAAAGCCCGGTTTATATTATTTTAAGTAATAACCAAATTTGTCACTAAGCAAGAGATTTCTTTGATTGAAAAACGTCTTTTAATACTCAGTTAAGCCAATTAAACTTAACTGTTATTCAACATTAGTTTTTCTATGTATATTCAATTAATGAAACTGATATTTTGTGAACATCGAGCGAGTGATCAAATAGGAAAATTGTGATCTGTAATCCATTATCGATAGGGCTAATACCTAGCACAACAACGATTTCGTGTAGCAGACGGAAATACACTATCTAATCATTTTGCAGCATTCTTCAGTACCAGAACAGGAATCGGCCAGGGCCCGCATCGACTCCAAATTAGTAGGCCCGGGCTCGGCGCGGATGAATTTGGTATCTGAGCCCGGGTGAGAAATGTCACCGTTTTGCGCACCTTACCATCCTTAATGAAGATATCAATTGCACTATTTGAGCGTAATCGCCTTAAGAATCATTTTAAAAATCTAATTGTTGATTGCATGATCGAAAGTTGTAGGTCCTATGTACCATGTATAAGTAAATTGATAACTGTTGAGCAGTAAGATGAACGTTTAAACGTTTAACACAGTGAATTTTCATTTGTTTTAAATGTTGTACATGCATGACGCGTTTGTCTATCACAAACAATGTTGATCCTATTTGATGTGCCGATAGCTGTCAGTGTTTTAAGTTATATTTAGACCAAAGCGTGGAAAACGAATTGCACTGAATACATAAAGCCTATTTGAAAAGTGAGGTCATTAAATCAAAAGTTGAACTAGATATTCAATCGACCCTTTTTACCAAAATTCCAGAGAATTGTTACTTCCTAATCGTCTATAGATTGTTGGTTCTGTTTCAGAAAGCATATTTATGACTACCGTATTTCTTTGAATATGAGACGCCCTTGAATAAGGGACGCCCTCGAATAAGAGACTCATCCGTGAGAGGAAAAAATTTAATAAGAGACGCATGTACAAAAATAGACTGCTATAGACATATTACATGCAGGCTATTGTAATGTGGTAGCTACATCCGCCTGAGCGATTATTAGGCCTACTTATCTTAGTAAAATAAGTTAGTTTAGTAGTAAATACCGGGTATCATGACCAATATTGTATAATATATAAGCCTTCTTGTTGTTGTACATGCAGTACATGCATGTTGTACATACGTACATGCAGGCCTACTTAAGGTTACTTCATCTACACTACTACAGTGTACCATTTAAGGAGGCATTATACGGTAGCTTCCTTTGCAGTTGGAGTCATGTACCGGTCGGTAACTTTTGCTGTAAATACTACTTGATTATCGGTATTTTCGTTTCGGTAAATTCAGATCTAGTCTACATGTATAGTGGCCAACATGTATGAATGTATTAGATGAGTCTACAAGATATGCTACTACAAACCATGAAACTCCTTTCATTTCCAAAATATCTGAATTATGATAAAGCGTATATATATATATATATATATATATATATATATATATATATATATATAAGAAAAATTACTGGCGAAATTTGCCCATGACATAGGCCTAAGTGAGGAATACAAAGGTTACCTGAGAGAATAGTAGCAAAAAACTTAGACATCTTTTTCTAATGAAAGAATGAAAACTTGAACATTTGATAAATAAGAATCCCTTGAATAAGAGACGCCCCTGAATAAGAGACGCATCAATCAGGGATCTGAAAAAATAAGAGACGCGTCTCTTATTCAAAGAAATACGGTATTCCGTCGTATGCCGATATCTGTTGTTTCCTATTGTGATGTATTCTGTGTGCTAATTTCTGTAACTTTAATTGACCTTGACATTTGTTTGTCTGCTCTGTCTGAAGATGCGTGTGTTTCTCTTTTAATCTAAATTGGTTACTGTTGTCCACGTAAGGAATGTTCCCGAGTAAGGACCTTGGAAGATTGCCTCAAGCTTGGAATTTTAGAACAAACCTCCGAAGATGGTGGAAATTTCATCCCGCATCACGCTGTTTACCAAAACGGAAAACAGAGGATTGTTTACAACGCCTCCGCGAAGCCATGGAAAGGTCCGTATCTCAACGATTGTCTTCAACCAGGGCCGAATCTCCTATCTGACTTGACCGCCATCCTCCTACGTTTTTGTTGTCATCGATACCCCCCTAGTGGCAGATGTTGAGAAGGCTTTCTTGATGACAAGCTTCAGGCCTGATGATCGAATTTACTTGAAGATTGCGTGGTTCGATAAACTTAACTGCAAACGAATGAGCCAATTCGCGCGCGTCCCTTTTGGTCTTTCCTGTGGACCTTACCTCCTACCCGAAGTTCTCCGAGTTCATCTGACTGCGCAATGTGAAGCTTCGCAATGACCTCTACATGGACGATGCTGTGCCTGATGTAACTCAGTTTAAAGAATTCGCCCAATCCAAATTCGCTGAAGCAGGAATGAATCTTCGGAAGTTCCTGTCAACCCAGGGGCGTAGCGCCTATAGTATTCTAATAATCTGAGAATACACCGGAATTTACAAACGAAAATGAAATTACAAATATGTGATGATAGGATTTTGATTAACATGAAGGTCATATAATCTTGTTCAATGTTTCCGTTTTCCAATTCACAAAACTTCTTTAACACAGGCGGTGATATACGAGTATTCTATCTCGCGACAGAATCACACCTGTACAGCAGTAGAGTTATCAATAGCGCGCCTCTGATTGGTCTGGATGCAGCAAACATTGTAATGATACGTCTCCTCTCTGCGTCGCCCTCCTGCCATGTGTCTGCTGTCTGATATTCTAGAATCAATATCTGCTAGCAGAGTGTAACCACCCTCTCCGGTCTTCGCTATTACTCAATTACATCGCTACTTATAACGGAGAATACTCATGGCAACTGTTGAGGAATTGATAAATTTACAAAATTCTCCTTTATCCTACGCAAAGAAAATAGAACTAAAAACTAAAGGAAGAGATAAGCCGATTTTCACCTTTGAAGGAAGGAGAAAGTGCAATCTTAGTGTGCAATATCAAAAATACGAATGGCTGACTGGTTGCCCCATTAGAAAGACACTTTTCTGCTTTCCATGCCTTATCTTTAAACCAAAAACGACAGTGTTTTCATCGACGAGAGGATTACTCGACTTGGCGAATTTCTCTAATCATGTGAAGAGACATATAAAATCTCCTACGCATCTGGCCGCGATCACCTCTCTTAAACTTATTGGCAAAGTAAGGATCGAAGAAATGTTAAATGAGGAGTTCAAAACTTTGAGAAATATGCACAACGAGGAAGTGAGGAAGAACAGAGAAATGATGCGACATCATATTAAAGCAGCTCTTTTCCTTGTTTGCCAAGGCCTTTCTTTTAGAGGTCATTCAGAGAGCACTGACAGTCCAAATCGTGGAAATTTCATTGAATTGATTAAGCTCCTCAGTGAATTTAGTTCTGATCCGCTGATTAAAAATTGTGTCTCTCCTGATCACAGTCTCCCATTTTCAGGATTATGACCTGATATTCAAAACGACTTGATTAAGTGTTTGTATGATCAGGTTCGCGGTGAAATCGAGAATCGAATCAAAGGTGCTCCTTTTATATCTATAATTGCTGACGATACAACGGACATTTCAAATACAAGTCAAATGGCTGTCAGTGTCCGACTTGTTCACAATGGATCGGTCTTCGAACATCTGATTGACCTTGTCAATGTGTCAGCAGACAGATCAGCTAACAATCTTGCCTGTGTAATATGTGAAAGTCTTGAGTCCGTTGGTGTAACCAAAAATACTTCAGTGATCGGCCAGTCATACGACGGTGCAAGTAACATGATGGGTAAGCACAATTCAGTGCAAACTAAGATCAAGGAGATTTGGCCCTCAGCAAACTTCGTTCATTGTTATGCACACAAATGGGCATTAGTAGCACAAAGTGTCAGTAAGAATATTCCGTTGGTATCAATATTTTTCGGATTTTTGCAAAATTTGACAACATTTTTTCGCGCTTCACCAAAACGTGCTTCTATGTTATCCAGTCCATTGCCTCTTGCGTCAACTACGCGTTGGTTGACGAGAGGAAAATCTGTCTGTGCTATTTCTTCTAAGTATTGTGAAATTTTCAATGTTTTAGAAAATATTTCTTCGGAGTCCTCTGCTTGCTCAATTGATTGCTACACCCGCGCTGAAGCGAAAGGATTGCGATATCAATTGGGAAATTGTGAGAATGTGTTTCTCTTATTCTTTTTTCGTAAAGTTTTCGCATTATCCGACATGATGACAAAGAAACTTCAAGGTGTGATGATTGATCCAGCTGAAATATCTTCGAAGGTAGCAGACTATCGTGCAAACTTGTGTGAACTACGCTCTGAAGTTTCCTTTCAAACGTTCGTCGAGGAAGCGAAGCAATATGAGCCTTACTTTTTTAATCATGAAAAGAGAGTCCCACAAATCAACGAGCAACATCTCCTTGACAGCGGTTACACTCCATGTAGGCCTAAGCCATCATCTTCGTCATCCCAATTTGAGAAGGATAAACTTAAGCGATTAATGTACGAAATCATCGATACACTAATTTTTCAGTTAGACCAACGATTTGAAAACATCGAAAGTCTTCAGTGGATAAAACTATTTCAGCCATCGAGGTTTGATGTACTGAAAGCTGATGCATTTGAAGTTGTACGACTTGTGAATGAACTGAAGAAACATCACCCAGATTTAGTTCAAGAAGAAGAAGAGAAGTTGCGCAACGAATTACACATTCTATTCACTGATTCAGATTTGCGAGTGGCACTTGGAGAAGCAAATGATCCTTCTACCCTTCTTAAACAAATGCATTCCTTGGATTTGTGTGACGCTCTACCTCTTGTCTCTAAAGCATTAATGGCTTCACAAACAATTGCTCTAACATCGGTGACATGTGAAAGAACCTTCAGTGTGCTTCGGCGAATCAAGACCTACCTGCGTTCCACCATGACTCAAGAACGCATGAAACAACTGGTATTTTTAAGCATCGAAACTTCTCTTCTCAAACACTTATCAGGAGAGTGTTCGTTCGTTGACACAATTATCGACAAGTTTGCTTCAATGAAAGATCGTCAAGTAAAGTTGTTATATCGTAAGTAAATACATCAGGTTATAGTGTTATGATTTACCTGTATTGTTTTTGGTAATGACTATAAGTGGAAATGGAGTTGTTATGAAAATTGATTTTGCTCTTTAAATTCTAATAATAAAAAATATATTTTGAGCAATGCGCCTAAAGGACTAAAAATTGACTTGGAATTTACATGTAGGCCTACGTTCTTTTCCCGGTTCTTTCATTGGACTCAGATTACCTCATCTGAGGTGGTCTGCTACGCCACTGTGTCAACCACCAATGTAATGAAGACATGGACATGTGAGCCACCTCCTAACTCTCGCAAAGTGCTCGGCCTTTACTGGACTCCTTCTACTGACAGCTCATTCATCTCCTTGAGCCTATCACAAGCGACTACTCGTCGCCAAGTAGCCTCCGCCGTAGCTCAACCATTCGATCCACTTGGTTTAGCGTCGCCGTGGACAATAGGGCTTCGAATATTTTTGCAAAGTCTTTGGAGATCCTGCAATGATTGGGATGGTCCTCTCTCCTCCAAGGATCAAGAAGAATACAACTGTCTTCAAGAAGAGTCGATTAACAGCGCTATTTGTGTACCACGCCACGTGCCACTGAAATCAGACTCTGAACTCTACATCCACACTGATGCCTCTAAGATGGCCTACGCTACCTGCGTTTACCTGAAAACCAATGACAGTGCCTTCCTCCTATATTTCCTCCTATATCCTCTGAAGCCTTGCTTGACTCTTCCTCATCTCGAGCTGATGGCTGCACTTTTGGCTGCTCAAGTGCTGCGTTTTATCAGGGAAAATCAGTCATTATCGTCACTTCATGCTCAGTTGTACTCCTATTCTATGACTCGGATAGATCCGCAAGCCACCTTCAGACGTGTTTGTGCGAAATAGGGTGAAGGAAATCCTGACCATCAACAGCCTGTACGATTGGAATCACGTCTCAGGAGAACTCAATCCAGCCGATTTTCTCAGCCGTGGAATGAGCGCCATCGATCTTCCTGCCTCCCACACATGGTTCAATGGTCCGTTATGCCTTCAAGATTGTCCTCGACTATCTTCAACAATCACCGTTCGAGATGAGTCGTCCCCGATAGCCACTGGTTCGATTGAAAATATGTTTCCTATGCAAAGATATGGTTCCTTGCCAAAGCAAATCGAGTTGCCGCTTGGGTCAAGCGATTCATTACAAACCTCAACCGTCCAAAAGCAAACTGGTGATCTTGCAGCGACAGAAGAAGACAACGGAATGATAATTCTCCTTCGCGATTGTCAAAGGTCGCATGGCTGGCGAGAATACTTTGCTCTCACAGGGGGAGCTGAAGTCCCTAGCAATTCTCCTATCTTCGACGGACGACCAGCATTGGACAAAGATAAAGGAATTATCTTCTGCCAAACCCTCAACCTTAGCCCGACTGATTGTTTTTGATGTTCATCACAAACTTTACCACATGGGCGTCAGTTCTACCAACAATGACGTAAATCTCTTCCGCTGGACTCGTCGATGCCGACAATTTGTGGAGAAGACTACTTCCTCGTGTGCGAGTGTGGTTCTGAACCACACGTTAATCAAGGGGGGAGGATGTGATGGATTCTGTGTGCTAATTTCTGTGACTTTAGATGACCTTGACTTTTGTTTGTCTGCTCTGTCTGAAGATAAGTGTGTTTCTCTTTAAATCTCAATTGGTTGCTGTTGTCCACGGAAGGAATGTGAATAAAATCAGCTGTTCGACAATCCAAGTCGATTTTAACGTCTCAAATCCGAACGGTAGAGCATACGACGGGAAGCTGAGAGCCTCTTACCTCTTGACCGGGCCTTAAGTCATTATTGCGGCTATTTATTCCTCACACATATTATTGCTGAAGAATAAGGTTGATAAGTCACCATGTGAAAATGATTCAGAGCAATTAAATGATCAAATGAGGAAGATATTTATGATTTATGACATAGTAAATGTCGGCCCGGGTGCTTACAGAATTTTTCTAGTCCGGGCCCCCTTCTATCTCTGTTCAGTACAATTTGTATAACAAAGTATCGGTGTGCACTCATCTTGCTGAAATATTGCATAGCGATGACTGAGTCCATTTCCTAAATCGTTGCACAGCACAAAAAATTCTTATATCTTTTGTATATTCTCATCAAATTTAATCGCATGCTGATAATCGATCAATAAACTTATTTACTTGGTCAGCTGAGACACTTGGTTCAGGAAACACAGTGGTGTGGTTTGCCTAATTAAATGAAGTAGCCAGTGATTGTCTGCTCTGTTACTTTCACGATGCTATTTCAGATATCAATATCATGTTGGCCCACGTGTCACTCATTCTCTTTTTCATCATTGATAAGCTGCTCCATTTATCGGACACAACGCAAGCGTCGGCATTCCTACGGCGTGAAGGAAATGCCATTGTTTGTTGTGAGCATGTGCAGAGACGAGACAAGCCGGTTGATGATTTTTTACTATAGAGCCAAAATAAATAACATCACGACAAAAGAACACATCCAGCCAAAACTTCTACACATCTTTGCGGAAAACGCAATAGAGCCAAACTTAAGCTCTACAGTACCTCACTCACCTTCAAGTAAAGTTTCATCAAAATCCATGCAATGCTTTGTCCTACGCAACCTTCACAATTTTGAAAATATGGCCTATTCAGCGACATTTCATATTTTCAAACACACATCGAGCCACAACTTCTGCGCATTTTTGCGGAAAAAGCAATATAGCCAAACTTAAGCTCTACAGATCGACAAGCCCTTGTCTGATCCGAGATTCGAATTTCTTTTGACCTCAATCAAGTGTGGGAAATGATGACTCACTCAATGGCTGACTATGGGAATAATACAAATTTGAAGTTAGTCAGTGAACGGATGGGCCGATTTTGATAAAACTTAAATATTCTTGGAGCTTATAACATCAGCATTATTTTCAATCCAAACTCGAAGGCACCAGTGTTAATACAACAGAAGTTGTTAAGTTCTCTGCAGTTGACCGTTGTTGAACATTGTTAACGCGAAAGTGGCGTAAAATTAGGTAGAGTATAAATTGAATGAAATTGCACAAATTGATGTCCGAATTCGAAAAAAATTATATCATCTGAAAGCTTAACACGAACCTGATTCAAAGGTGATAATCTTAATTTTTTGTATTGCGTAGTTTCGTCTGTAGGTGTCGGTGAACGAATTGACCAAACATTTATACTTTTAAGTCTGCTGACCACAGATGACCAGACATAACCTAAACGCTTGCCAAATTAAAGTGTTTGACATAACCTTTCACATGGTACAAAGGTAATTGAAATTGAGCATCTTCATCAATGAGAAAATCTTGTGATATTTTTTAGCAACAATTTTTCGGTAAAACTTATTCGTGTTGTATCTTTTTATACATTCAGCCAATCCTAAAAATAGCGTGTCATGATGAAGCTGATTGATAGTAATGGGCAAAAGACCGTTCCAGGACACCATAAAATTCAAAAAAATAGTATCTTTAAAAACGACATAAATTCATGAATTTAGTCCCTTTTTCAGGTTTTTAAGACCTAAATACATGAATTTAGTCCATTCAAAAAGTACCATTTTTTCAAAAAATGGCATTTTTAAAAACGACATAAATTCATGAATTTGAACCCTTTTTCAGGTTATGAAGACCTAAATTCACAAATTTGGGCGTTTTTAAAAATACCCAATTTTTCAAATTTTTCAAAATCTCAAATTTGAGAACTACAATTTTCACCCGCCCCCAAAATCATGACCGTTGCAGGACACCGAAAAAATCAGAAAAGTTAAGAATCTCAAATTTGAGAATTACAATTTTCTCGCTTAAATCATGACCGTTCCAGGACACCGAAAATCATAAAAGTTAAGAATCTCAAATTTGTGATTATGACATTTTTCATTGCTTAAATCATGACCGTTCCAGGACACCGAAAATCATAAAAGTTAAGAATTTCAAATTCATGAATTTTATCCATCTTTCAGGTTTTTAAAATATATCATGTGACTAAAAATATTTCTTTAAAAATGGAAGAAACAAAAGTGGATGAAACCGCAAGAATATATCCTTCGTTATCTCAATTAAAAACAGGTGAAATGGTTCTCAATTATTATTAAGATTAGAGCATTATGATAAATTAAGAAGACGCAATTATTACTTAGTCATTCTTCGTTATTGTATGCTCAACATTATTTAAAGTACTAATTGTGTGAACTAGAAGATCATTGTAACTCATAAACTCAAAATTATTCAATGAACCCGTACACTGGCTGATAATTGAAGAGAGACAGAGATTGAAGAGAGAGAAACATCTAGCAGCTTTCCCCTAAAATTATCGTGCTATCTCTTGTCATTTCAATTTACCCATCGGTAAACTTTTGGCATTTCAACTTACGCGTGCGTAAAGTTTTGACATTTCAATTTACCCCTACGTAAATTATTTTCAGAATCTGTTTTCAAAATCTATTTTCAAAATCCATTTGCAAAGTCTGTTTTCAAAATCCATTTGTAAAGTCTGTTTTCAAAATTCATTTAGCGTTTGCCAAACACATACGGTTAGTAAAGTACTTCCCATTGTGAAGACATGAATAGATTAAGCACATAAGAGTGCATTGACAATAAAAGCAAATGACAATAAAATTCTTCTTGTGAACACAGAACGCATAAACGCTGATATGCGGGTTAGTTGTTATGGCAATTTTAAACAATCATTTTAACGATGAAACATATTTTACAAATGAAGTTCATGAAGAAAATGGAAATATATAAAACAATATAGATTAGAATAATTATAATATAATCATTTCAAAATCAAATAAGTAGTAAGGAAAGACATCATTAGAGAACAGTTTTAAATCAATACCCCCTCCCTTCTGACTTCTAGGGGTCCCTTAAGAAATTTTTTTATTATAAAATGAGCAACATAAATGAGTTTTTGAAATTATATGGAACACAAACGACAACGAATTTCGACCTAAAGAAAATTGCAAATCAATTAGGAATAAAGAATTTTCATGTTCTAATGAGAGACGAATTACAATTCCTAAAAAATAAGCCAACAGGAACCTTCAGTTCCCGGAACAAAGTTCCATCAATAACTGTAAATTTCGTAACCAATCTCCATACGTCAGATGAAAAAGGCGTACATTGGTCAGCAGGTATGTCTAATAAAAATGGAGATAATTACTATTTTGCTCATACGGTCTTCCACCTACAAACGAAGTTAAAAAATTACTTGAAAATGGAACTTATAATACATTTCAAATTCAAAAACCGGGAACTACTTACTGTGGTCAATTATGTCTTTATGTTTTATTTAAATTACAAAAACGAGTATCATTTCTTGATATTATGTTAGAATTGAATAATAAAAATAATAATAATAATAATGATAATTAAAAATCAGTTCGTTGTAATTCATTTTGATAAAAACGGCCTCTGATATCCTCATTATCTAAATCTTTAATTTCATAAGTAAACGGAGAAGTTTGATTTATTTTACAAATTTCAAATATTTCTTTAGTCCAATAGCCAACAAAGCCTTTTTCAAATTTATTCTTATATTTAAATATTCTAACTCTATCTCCAATTTTAAATTTCGGCTTAAGTTTCTGCAAATTCGGATTACTCTCATTCAAATTATTATTCTCGAATATTTTCTTTCGTATCAAATCAGGGTCGTCAGAAGCATTCTTCGGGGTTTCTTCAATGCCTGAATGAACTTTATTATTGTACTCTTCTACAATTCCTGGTAATATCTTCAACCATTTCTGATTTCTTTGCTCAGTAAATTTCTTGAATAATTTATTTTTTAACGTCCGATTGAATCTTTCTATCACTACAGCTTTTCCAGCGTTTTCAGTTGAATAAACAGTTTCAAATAGTGGCTGAACGTTTCGGTTATAAAATTCCGACCCTTTATCAACAAACAATTTCCTCGGCTTTCTATTACTTTCTTTAAAGATTTCTTCAAACGCATATTTAACTGATAGACCACTTTTATTTTTTAAAGGCTTTACCCAAGCGTATCGTGTATATAAATCTATAACGGTCAATGCGTATTTGTAGTCCCTTTCATTCGGCATATGAATAAGATCAGCACTCCAAATATCATCTCTATTAAATACTTTTACTTTCAATAAATATTTAGGCCTTCTGTATTCTTTATGAATTTCAGACGCATAGCGTCCTAGGTCATTCGACATTTCAGACGCGTATGTTCGAGCGTTGCTCTCAGACAGCTTTGCTGTCGTTTCATTTAAACCCTGACCGAATAATATTTTAGCTTGTAAAGCTTTCTTAACAAACATCCTTTCAATTTTTTCTCTAAATGTAGGATTTTGAATATTATCTAATTCTTGAATCATCTTCTTATCAGCTGCATGTCGAGAACTTAGATCATGATTTCGATAAGCTAAATCGTGCCTGTAAGCTGCGGCATCTACTCTATTTATCGGTTCTTCACCTGGTTTCGGATTATTATTCTCATCTAGTCTTATATCTAATCGAGTTCCTGGACCAGTATATGAATGACCAGGAAGATGTTTTTCTTTCGAATATTTACTCCAAATAAATCCAGGAAAGTTTTCTAATGTTTTTTGTATGTCACCACCGTAGGTAGTAGCCAAACTTTGTTTGGCGTCGTCACCTCCAATATGCTGACAATTTGAGTTTTTATTTTTGTTTAATAGATAATTCAATAAATCTAAATTAACAATTTTTAATTTAATTAAATTTTCGGAATTTGTAGAATTCATTTTAAAAGATAAAATAAATGTTTTACCGGATAGAACTTTGTTCAGAGGCTTTAGCTGATCGGACCAAAGGTCCTGAGGTTATTACCGAATCATACTAGGACTTAGATATATTCCAGAACCATCTTTAGTTTCTTTAATTTCAATTAAATCATCAACATTGTGGAGAACATTTTTAAGAACTCGTTTTCCTTCATCAACTAATTTTAATTTACTAATAAAATTATCTACTATTCCTTCTCCCCTAGCAACTTTCTCTAACTCTCTATTATGTCGTTTTTGTTCTTCTAATGCTGCCTTCTCTGATTTATTTTTATTTACTGCTTGGACAATACCAGCATTCCCACCTGCAACACTTCCTGCAGCTGCTATGCCTCCTATTATTAGTGGAATTAATGGGAGAATCCCGCCATTCTTTTCTTCTTGTAATTGAATATTCTCTATCATTGGTTTACTTATGTAATACTTTTTTTTGTTAATCGTAATAGTTTTACGGGTATTTTTGTCAACAATATTACGTAATTTTAATTCAACAGTTTTATTATTATTACCTTTCGCTTGCGACATTTTTAATAAAAAAATTTTAAATTAGGAAAAATTTTAATCTATTCTAGTTATGAAAAAATTTCAAGTTACCAAAAAATTTTAATCTATTCTAGTTATTAAAAAATTTCAAGTTACCAAAAAATTTTAATCTATTCTAGTTATGAAAAATTTTAAGTTAAGAATTTTTAATCTATTCTAGTTATGAAAAAATTTTAATTAACTTATCCTTACCATCTTTCCATTAAGAATTTCAATAGAATATTTTACATCTTCTAGCAATAAACCATAAGCCATCAATGAAGTTGTGGAATCTTTTTTTTCAATATTTATTGTTACATCACAGCCAGTCTTGATAATATCTTCAGATTGTGCACTTAAATCGAAACAGAAAACAGGATATAAATGTCTCCAATCTCCAGGAGTTAATTGTGGTTCAACTCCAAATTCTATACAAAGATTTCGATAAGAATCATATCCTTCCATAAATTGATTATTGGTATCATCGAATCTTAATGGATCAATTGGATAACGGGTTTGATTTAATGAAACTTGTAAACTTCGAATTGTATTAATATGGAAGATATTATTGTTCTTATCAAAACTTGGAGAATTATTTCTTTGAAATGTTAGTAATAAATATCTTGGGGTATTCGCAGTTCTAGTAAAATGCCAGTTAAATCTTTGTTCGGAAAAAGTTACTGAACTAGCAGTACGCTTTAGAAAATTAACTGGAATTGGTTTGTTAGTATTTAATCTTTTTGCAATAGCTGTTTCAACCTCTAAACTAGGAGTAATATGCTTAATCCACCATTCAAGTCTATCAATTTTTAAATATGCTTTTTTTCCAGTCTTACCAAAAAAGATTAATTCATTATTTGCTGTGCGATGAATTATTAATTTAAATTTTAATTGATATGATATTTTATCATAATCTAAATATCCGAATAATGGAGACAATGACCAATTTACTGTCTGTTTACTTTTCTTGTTAAATTCACGTCTTTCTTTATATGCATCATTATTTGTTTTATTTAAATGTTTTGCAATATTTTCTACATCTTTCGCAATTCCTGCGGCATCTGTTCCAGCGTGAGTTAAATCATCAACAATTATACCATCATTTGTATCAGGAAACCAACCTTCGATTTCATACTTTTTATTATTTTCACCAATTGTTACAAATCTAAGCATTGTATCAATTACACCTGGAGAATCACTTATTGTTTCTATATTTTGAGTTGCAACATCTAAACGCATTTGTGTAAATAATCTTGGAAAAAAATTATTCTCTAGTGCAATATTATCGGTTTCTGGTAATGGTGTTGTAAAATTAGCATCACTATAAAAAGAATATTCACAATGTAAAAACGAATCAGGTAAATATATATAGCTCTGCTGATTATCAACTTCAAAAATTAAATCACCTCCAGTATTTACTCTACTGGAAGATCCGGGATTCATAGCAATTCTTATATAGTCATTCTTTTTTTGATTGCAACTGACGAACGGAGGATCGTCTAATCTAAATTTATATTCGATAAGCGAAGACATTTTTATAAAAAATAATTTGACTTTTTGTTTTTCTCACAGACAGAAAAAATTCTGCTAAAATAATTTTACTAAAATAATTTTACTAAAAAAATTTTGCTAAAATATGATTTTAGAATTTTACTAAAAAAATTACTAAAAAATTTTACTAATATGTAATTTTAGAATTTTGCTAGACCAGCTCCGCTACAGCTTTGCTGGTTAAACCAAAGGTTGCTGCTCACGCCATTACCTCTTATTTCTTCAATTGTTTTTTCATTATGTTTACTATCAGAATCCACAGCTATGTTAGCAATTTTATTTTTTGTTTCATCTGAAAGTTTTTTTAAATTTTTTAGTTCTTCAGAATCATTCCTAAGTTTACGAATAGCTTCTAGTTGTTTTAATTCGTTTTGAGACTTGACAGCATTTGATATTGCACTAGCTGTACTACCTATAGCAGCTGCTCCTTTTGCAGCAGATGTAATCAAATCTTTATTATTTTTAATTAAGTTAACGATACTTCCAATACCAGAGAAGATCCCAGCTCCTTCCGTGTGAACGGCACCTGCGGTGCCTAGGAACTTTTCTGTTCCGACTGTTTCTCTATTATCATAATGATAAACAGGATTCATACGTGGTTCATGAGAAATTTTTTGATTTGAAGCAAAATGTTTAAGATTGTGTTTATAAATTATAGGCATTTTTTAGGATTAAATTTGACTTTTGGGAAAAATATCTACGTGTTAAGATTTACGTTTGTGAATGGACAACAACTTCGAGATAACTTTATTAATCGACTGTTGAACTTTATCTATTGCGTCAAGCAGCGTGTGATGTACTTTAATTTCTTTTCTATTAACTTGCATTTTCTCCTGATTCATCTTCAACGCCGTTTTAAGTGCATTTAACTTAATTTTAAGAACATCTAATTGTCTTTTAACAGCATCTAACTGTTCTTTATTTTCTTTAGAGTTTTCTTGTAAATTTTTCTTTAATTAATTTTCTAAATTGATTTTAAGAGTTTTCATTTTATCAACTTTTTGATTAAGTGAGTTTACTTCATTTATTATTCTATTCATCTTTTTCATTTGTTGAGTAATTTTAGAACTTAATTCATCAACACTTTTTTGGAATGTAGCTTGTAACTGTTTTAAATTTTTTTTAATTCTTTCAGGTAGTTTTTCTATTTCATCTTCTAATTGTTCTTTTAACATTTTTATCTGATGTTTATTTTTAATGACTGCAGATTTTAAATTTATAGAAAGTAATATTAAAATTTTTGATTGTTCTGAAATCTTTTTAAAAAGTTTTGCTATATCTGCTTCTAGCTCTCTATCCTTTTTATCAAGTTTTAATAATTTTTCGTTTAATGATTTGTCATTAAGTTTAAGCAACTTTAATTCATTCATCAGTGGAACCAAAACATCGTTTATATATTTTTCTTTTAAGTCATTGATTTGTGTATCAACATATTGTTTATTTGTCAACTCTGTATTTTGTTGCGGAAGAATAGAAAGATGCAATAGACCAGATAAAACGTCTCCAGTTTTCATGATATAATTTTCTATCTCTATTTCTAATTCACGATTATTCGGGATATATGCACCTCCACCAACATTTGGTAACATCATTTTTTAACAATAAAAAAATAAATTTTTTTCTAATAAAAATAAAAAAATGGAAACCCCAAATTTAAAATTATATTCGTCCGCATCATCCTGTTCTTCTTATTCGACGAGATCAACGGGATTTGAAAATAAATGTTTTGATAATAATAATAATAATATTCCATGTATAGATGTTAATCTTTTGTTTGAATTACAAGCCGAAATATTTAGAGAACAGACTAAAGGTTTACCTTTTATAGAAACTAACTATTGTTTATTTCCAGGAGACCCGTTTATAAAATTTATGGAGATTGTAAGCAAATATAATGATGTAGCTTATGTTGAATTAAATAAAAACATATGGTTATAATAGGACATAATAATGTTTACGGATTTATTAGAGCAGTTTTGCCGATTAGTAATACTGATTGGATAGAAACTAAAATTATTAATTATATCAATATTAAAGAATTAGTTAAAAAATTAAAATCTTTTTCCAAAGAAAAATAAGATTATTTGTTGATTAACAAAATCAATATAACATTCACATAGAGAGTAAAAAACATAATGAAGAATTATTATGTCAAGTTTATTATAGAGACACAATTTATAAACAAGAAACATTAGAAATGCCGCAAAGATATGATGATGATACTTATATAGGTTTATATTCAAACTTAAATATTAATTTATTAAAATCTTATATAAATGGTTTAGCTCAACAAGAGAAAATTTATATGTGGACTACACCTTATACTATTAACAATGACCATAATCATATTCATAATAAAACGAACTGAAGGTTCTAGGGCTTTGCCCGATCTTAAAGAATCTTATGATAATAATGATGATTCTGTAACATCTGAAAAAAGGTGTAAATGGTAAAAAAGATTATAAAAATATTAGTAATTATAAAAATTTATCTAAATTTCATTTTCTTACAATTGAAAATAATAATGATGGAATAGATGAAGATACTATTAGACAACTATGTGTCGGGTCTACAAAATTTAAATTAGGATTTACATCTAATCAATTTAAAATTTTATCATCTCTAATAAAAACTAGAAGTGATTCAGATTATGGTGGTGTTATTAAATTTTCCAAAAGAGATCAAAGACCAATATTTTTCTCTATTATATTATTATCAGATAAAAGATGTAATTTAGAATTAGATATTCCAATAAGAGAATGGTATCCTATCATGGAAGGGCATCCTATACCAAAAAAGTGTAATTTATGATGATGAAGAAACAATTTATGATGATGATGAAGAATCAATTTATGATGATGATGATGAATCAATAGTTAGTGAAAAAAAATTTAAATTATCTTTTGATAAAACATTATATGATGAAACTTAATATGATAAAACTTAATATGATAAAACTTAATGTGATAAAGAAAAAAAATAACTAAAGAACGTGAAATATATAATAATATAAAATAACACTCAAGTCCTTGATATTAGAATGTTTATATCTAAAATTAAAACACAAATTTTTTCTTAAATTTTCTCTAAAAAAATAAAAAAAATGGAAAATACCAAGTTTTATTGTGTCTTATGTAAAAAAAAGTTGCAAACAAAAAGAAGTTATCAATCTCATTTAAATAGTAAATTGCATTTACAAAATGTAGATCGAGTTGATGAAGGAAACATATTAAAATTAAATAGTTATAAAAACTATCTAGAAACATTGCCTACTGATATAAAAGTTAAAAAAATGTTTGATGATTATTCACATTCGGAATATAAAAAAGTTTTTAATAGTGAAGATGAGACCCTACAAACCGAAGGTTCTAGGGCTTCGCCCGTACCAGATGGAAGATATTTATTTAGAGATACTGATGAATTTAACGAAATAGATGAATTTGATGAAGCCGAACGCGGGACATCAAAGATGTCTTCCAGGGCTTCGCCATTAACAAATATAAAATATTTATTTAATCAGTCTGTTCACGGGACATCAAAGATGTCTTTCAGGGCTTCGCCTGTTGAACATAATGAAACCGATGAAACTTTTTATAATGTATTAAAAAACTTTTTCAAAATATTTAAGAAATCTTTCAAATGTTATATGAATGTAGAAGTACTTTATACAAAAAATGGACCTGATGGAATTCCTGAAGAAATAATACAAGGACATTTTACAAATTCACAAGAAATTCATAAATGTAAATGATATACAACCCATATTTGAATCGATGATACTTAAATTAGAAAATTGTATAATTGAAGCCCAGTTACGTGAATCTGGTTGGAGATTTGTTAAAATACTATCTAAGAAAATAGTAATTGATAAATATAAAAATAATACTGGTGGTAGTTATGTTCCTTTACCTTTCAGTTCACCACAAATAATCAACATAAAAAATGAAGATGATTATTGTTTTCTGTGGAGTATTATAGCACATTTACATCCTGCAGAATATCATAAAGAAAGACCAAGTCATTATAATAAAGAAGAATACATAAATGAATTTGATCTTTCTGATGGCTTAGATGAATTTCCATATGATTATAATAGGTTAAAAAAGTTTCATAAAAAGAATAAAAATTTAATAGAAGTAAATGTTTTTGAATTAAATGTGAATTATGTTTCTATTGGTAAAATTACTCCACTTTACTCAGATTCAAAAAAATTTATTTGAATAATAAAAATTTATGTCAATCAGAAATAGTATATAATGATAGAGGAAATTACATGCATCATAATATTTTTTACCAAGGAAATATAATATGTACTGAAAAATTTGAACTTGTTAAAACACTATCACCAATAATGATTAATCATAATAATTATAAAGGACGTAATTATAATTATGATTATGATTCCGATTATTTATCTTTATCTTTAGAATATCAACAAAAATTACAAAATTTAAATGAAATTTTACAAAAATGTAAAACAGATTATCAAAAACAAACAAAAATATTAGTACAAGAATATGGCCATAAATATCAAAATAAGATAGAAACGATTCAAAAATTAAATGAAGACAATAAAGAATTAAATAATGAAGAAAATGAAACCAATCAAAAAATAAATGAATCTTTAAAAAAATGTCTACAACAATATAAAGAACAATATGATAAAGAATATAGTTATCAGCTACAAATATTAAATCAAAATTTTCATCGAAATACATTTAATCTTGCAAAAGAAATTGATGAAACACATGAAATATATCAAGATAAATTTGAAAAACTAGAACAGTCAAAACAACCAGCACAAGCGAATATATTATATTATCAGGGTCATTTTATATTGTGTAAAGATATTTCTATATTTACAAAAACTTCAGATAATACAAATTTTCCTTGTCTTCAATGTATGACAAGTTTTAGAACTAAAGAAGAAATGAATAGACATTTGGAGAATTGTCAACAAAATGAAGCAGTCAGAAACACATTTCCAAAAGATGATTATTTAGAATATAATAAATGGTATTTTAAAAATAAAGTACCCTTTACTATTTATTGTGATTTTGAAGCATATAATGTTAATATGACACAAAATCGAACGGAAAGTTCCAGGGCTTCACCCGATTCTAAAAATGATAATTCTGAAAATGGTACGGGCCAAGCCCTAGAACCTTCGGTTTGTAATTATGAAAAAAGTGCAGCTGAACAAAGTAAAGAAAAATATTGATTTGAACAAAAACCATTATGTTGGGGAATGTACATTCATTCAAATTATCCTGAATTATTTAAATCAGAATATTTTCAGTACTATGGTGAAGATAGTTCAGAAATGTTTACAAAGAAAGTAGAAGAATTACAAGGTCGCTTTTCACAATTGCTCGAAACAAATATACCGATGATGCCATTAACAGAAAAAGAAAAATTAAATTTTATTAATGAAACAAAATGTTATTACTGTGGAAGAGAATTTACAAAAAATTATAAAAATGGCAAAGGTAGATATCTTGATAAGGTAAAAGATCATGATCATCTAAATGGATTATATAGAGGTGCAGCACATAATTCTTGTAATCTTAATGCTAATAAATTTAAATATAACTTTGTTCCTCTATATTTCTATAATGGTTCTAAATATGATTTCCATCTAGTAATGAAAGATTTATTTTCATCTGAAAAATTACAACAACAACAAATAAATGTACTATGTAAAACAGAAGAAGAATATTTTTCAATGCAATTAGGTTGCATTAGAATTTTAGATGCATTTAGATTTTTTACTCCTTATTCATTAGATGTTATGGGAAAAACTTTGAAATCTGAACAATGTAAAATATTAAATAAATATAATTTAAAACCTTTAAAAGGAATATTTCCGTATGAGTACATAACTGGAGATAAAACCTGTGGTTCACAGTCGAAGACTGATTTTAATTCTGTGAATAAAATTATGGAAGAGGAACAACTTCCTCCAATAAATAAATTTAAATCAACATTAAGACAATCACAATTATCTGACGAAGACTATGCAGAAGCTGAAAAGAATTGGAGAGAGTTAAATTGTAAAACAATGTATGATTATACAATGAAATATCTACAGATAGATGTATTAATACTAACTGATCTTTTCGAAAACTTTCTTGACATGTGTTTAGAATATTACGGAATAGATCCATGTTATTGTTATTCTACACCAGGTTTAACATGGTTAGCAGGATTAAAACATACAAATGTTAAACTTAAACATTATAAAGAAAATACATATGATAAATTATTATTTTTTGAATCTGGAATTAGAGGTGGAGTTTCATCAGTTTTAGGTAATCGTTATGTACAGTGTTACAATAAAAAAGTAAATCCTGATGATTATGGAATAATGAAACCTTTATCTCCAGAAGAAAGTGATCAGTTTATGAAATTGTTTAATTAAAATATAGAAGGACTTATATCAAATGAAGATAGTCAAGCAGCAGTTGATGAAATCATGAGAGAAAACTATTTGTTATATTATGATTTTAATAGCTTATATTCTTCTTGCATGATACAAGAATTACCAACAGGTGAAATGTCATGGTGTAATATTCTTGATTATCAAAAAACATATGATGGAAATTATAATCATGGTTATATATATGAAGTTGATTTAGTATACCCTGATGAAATAAAAGATAAAACAAAATATTTTCCTTTCTGTCCCGAAAACAAAATTCCCAATATAGAAGATTTTTCAGATTATCAAAAATCTATAATTCCTAAGAAATACAGACCAACAAAAAAACTTATGTTAACACAAGGTAATAAAGGAAAGTATGTTGTTTGAAGGAAGAATGCTAGATTGGTATTTAGATCATGGAATGATTCTCACCAAAATACATCGAAAACTATTTTATCAAAAATCTAGGTGGTTAAAAAGATTATATAGAGTTCAATATTGAAAAACGCAAAATAGCTAAAAGAAATAAAGATGATTTTGGGAGGAAACGTGTTCTTCAAATTAATGAATAATGCATTTTATGGTAAGACTTTAGAAAATGTGCGTAATAGACAAAATATTGAAATAGTTTATGATAAAGATAGGTTTCAAAATTTAACAAGGAAACCTACATATAAAAGAACTACTAGATTTAGTGATGAACTATGTGCTGTACATTTACGTCGAATTAGCGTAAAACATGATAAGTTTAATTTCATTGGATTCACTATATTAGAATTAGCTAAACTATTTATGTATAAATTTATATATGATTATTTAGCACCTGCTTATGGCAAAAACTATAAATTACACTTTACAGATACCGATTCTGTTTTCTTAGAATTAACAATACCGTATAATTCTACACTTGATGAAGAAATTAATAAAATAAAAGATATCATTCATCCTTCTGATTTATGTAAAGTAAAAGATGAATTAGAAGGAAATGAAGATTTCATAACAGAAGCTATATTTTTAAAATCTAAATGTTACTGTTATGATACAACTAATAATATTAAAACACATAAAACATTAAAAGGAATTTCAAAGGCATCAGTGGCTAATCAAATAACATTTCAAGATTATAAAAATGTATTATTTAATAATGAAATAAAAACAGCATGTAATTATAGACTTAATTCAAAAAAACATAAAATGTATTTGAAAGAAGAACATAAATTAGCATTAGATCCATTTGATGATAAAGGAAAAATTTTACCTGATGGAATAACTACTGAACCTTTTTAATTTTCTAATTTCTAAGATAGACAAATTTGATATATACATAAAATAAAAAAATATTATAACACTATATTTGTATATTTTTATCACTCCGCGAAAATATTTTCTATAACTCTTTCATGAATTTTTTTATCAATATTAATTGTAATGAAGCCATAATCTTTTGACCAAGCATTGTTACACGATTGTTTAAATTCATCTTTATTTCTTACACATAAATCTCTTAACAAATCACTTAAGTTTCTTGCATTTATTTCAAATAGTATAAATATATTTGCATTCTTTCTAATAACACTTCCGTCTAATGAATACATACTTTGTGTTAAATAAAAAACACTACAGTTATTATGTCTACCTCTTGTGAAATAATTTCTCTGAACTGACTGATTTCTATCATTAACGCAATCATCAAAAATTACACAATGTTTCATTGTTTTATCTAGTTTACTAGGATCTTGCATATTACCACTATCATCTATTAATTGTATTTTTATATGCTTATTTTTATTAGATTCTACTAACTGATTATTTTTTGCTGCTTCTTCACACCACGAACTTATTTCTTCTTCATCTTCAGATTTTTCATATTCTTTGAATAATGAAGCAATTGCTGTTTTTGTAAGATTATTTTCAAATCCATATTTTAAAAATTGATAGACGGGTTGTTCTGCCGTTGTTGTATAAATTATAAGATTGTTATAATCCAAAAAATTTGGAGTCGTTAAAATTTTAAATAATAGATATGTTTTTCCACATCCTGATCTTCCACAAATAACTGACAAAACTTTATTAGATAAATTTGGATGATGATTAAATTTAAGTTTTTTTTATTTAATGGAGGTAGTTCACTCATTTTTTAATAAAAAAATTTATTTTTATTTATTTTTATTTTTTTGTTTCTAAAGAAGAAGAAAATTAAACTTCTCTAGCTTCGCGTGGGAGTTTATACCTCTCGAACGGGAGTTTATACCTCCCGAACCAAAAGATCTATCATAATCTCTTCACCTCCAAAATTTATTTCTTGTCCTTTTTCATCAGTGATTCTAATGCCAATGTTGTTAATAGTTTTTCTTGTAATAGGAAAATATATTAATGTTTGTGGAATTACATTTAATCTATAACCAATTGGTACAGTAAAAGCTGGAAAACTGAATATTAAATTTGATAATTTACCATTTATATATCCTCCTTCAATAATGTCACAATGTACAACAATTGAATTTATTTCAGTTATTTTTGGAATCTTCTCACCTAAATGATAACCTTGACTATAGGTTTGTTTATTAAATCCTAATAGCTTTGACAATGATCTATCATGATTAAAATCAACTTGATGATTTTCGTCTAAAGTAAGAGAAAATTTATTAACTGCCGGTTCAACTGCAAAATGTAATTGTTTCGTATCTTTAAATGATATACCTAAATGTCTCTTAATTTCATTTGATATTGATTCAACTTCGTAAGAACCAGGAAGAAAAGTTAGTATTTTCCATGTTTTGCCTTTATCAGTAGAATATCTAAATTGATCATTCACATCTTTGATAACGTTTTGAATAGTGTTAAATGTAGAGAAACTAGTCAATGCAATTTGATAATTTTTATTTTGTTCCAAATGTAGAATGGGTTCTAAATTACAAGTGTGTGATAAAGTAGTTGTTATAATTTTTAACGTCGTACTAAATTTTGATGAACCCAAAATCTCTGTTAAATTTTCTAAATGATTATTAATTTTGTCTAAATCTGCTGAACACATTTTTTAGTTAAAATTTTAAATAAATATTTTTTATAAAAAAATTAAAAACAACAACATATTTCAGCTACGGGCGAAGCCCTAGAACATTCGGTTCGTTATACTTTTATAATCCTCTTCATTTAGAATCTTCTTTTCTAACAGTCTTTTCAATATAGCATGAATTTCATTGAAACTAGAATTATGTCCTTCTTTTATTGCAGATATTAAAATATTTAATCTATTTAGTAATTCTTGTGGATCATCTGGTAAAAATACAGTTGTTTCAGTTTTCTGTTTTTCAGATAAACCTTTCCCTACTTTAACTCCCGTTGATAATAAATTTTCTAATTGTTTATAACGTCTAAGAGATTTTACTGCACCAACTCTATCTAACATAGCTTTATATTTTGTGAGATCTTCTACAGCATAATTATTTAAATCTGCTCCTCTTAAAAGATCAACAAAATTTCTATCTAAACTAAAAGGAGATTTATCTGGTGAAAAAATTAAACCTCGAAAAGGTTGTGAAAATATTTCTTTTTGTCCGAGATAAAATCTAGGTATTGTTTTTCCATCTATAAATGAAATAGAATGTTCAAATTGCATAGATTTTGGTAATTTCTTATTAATGTTTGATTCTAGTAAATCCATAGTCATCTAATATAGTTTTGTGCTCTGGATCTGTTATATCAATTTGTTTATCATTATTTGTACTTTCTTTTTCAAGAGTTTTAAATGGTTTCATAGTTTTTTCAAAATCAGTTTTTACTTGTTCGGTTTGCTGCATTTTTTCAAACATATCAGATTGAATACCAGCTTTTATCATTCTATGTTGAAGATGATTTTCTTTCATAATATTTCTTTGTTTTATTAACTCTTCTAATTGTTTTATTCTTTTAAAATTATCAGCTCTAATTTTATCCATTTTTAAAATATAATATTTGAATTTTGTGGTAACATTGGAATACAGCAAAAACATTTTACTGAACAAATTATTTTTTTATTGCTTTGTTGTCTGATATCTTTTCGTTTAAAGTTTTCTCGTTTTAAGTTTTGTTTAATAAAGTTTTGTTTAATAAAGTTTTGCTTAAATTTTCGCTTAAAGTTTTTAGCTCATCTAAAAAAAAATTGTCATTTTCTTCATTAGAAATTTTAGCATCACTAGAAATTTTGCCATCCTTTTTATTTTTATCATCAACTTTTTCGGACTGTAATTGAAAGGTTTGATTTACTTCATTAGCTATTTGATCAAATTTTTCAATCTCATCTAACGTAATAACATTATCATCACATACTCTTTGAAAGTAGTAGTGTAATTTGTCATAAACTTCTTTAATATGTAAATGCTTAGTTTTTAATGATTTTCGTTTCTTAGTTATTAAAGATTTATCTAACATTGTAACAAGTGAAGTTGCAAAAACACCCGTACCTGTTAAAGCTGTAGCAACTACTGGAATTACTAAAACACCTGAAGATATAACAATTGTTAAAGTACCTAAACTTATTGTTAAGAATATACCAATTCCCTGTGTTACATTCTTAACTTAAGTCCATCTCTTTCTTAATTTTTTATAATGCTCTAATCTTAATAATAATTGAGATTCCTTATCTTTCATATACCTAACTCTATCTTTGTGTTTTTCTTTATTCATTTTTTCAATGTCCATTAAAGTAGAAATACGTTCATATGATAACGAAGGATATATTCTTGCGGTTTCTTCCATTTTTAAAGAAATATTATTAGTCACATGTTATATTTTAAAAACCTAAAAGATGGATAAAATTCATGAATTTGAAATTCTTAACTTTTATGATTTTCGGTGTCCTGCAACGGTCATGATTTTGGGGGCGGGTGAAAATTGTAGTTCTCAAATTTGAGATTTTGAAAAATTGGGTATTTTTAAAAACGCCCAAATTTGTGAATTTAGGTCTTCATAACCTGAAAAAGGGTTCAAATTCATGAATTTATGTCGTTTTCAAAAATGCCATTTTTTGAAAAAATGGTACTTTTTGAATGGACTAAATTCATGTATTTAGGTCTTAAAAACCTGAAAAAGGGACTAAATTCATGAATTTATGTCGTTTTTAAAGATACTATTTTTTTGAATTTTATGGTGTCCTGGAACGGTCTTTTGCCCATTACTATTGATAGTTCATGCTGTCTGCCAACTTTCATTAAAAAGTTCTGTCGTCTTCATGTTGAAATCCTGCATCAAAGAAACGCTCAATTTAAATCATAAGGCCTACTGACCACAGCTGACCACACATGAAAACGAAATATATGCCAACATAATTTATGGAACACAAGGCTTCATATGGTATATCGTTTATCAAAATTGATCCAGGACTTCACGAAAATTTCATTTGAAAAGGGCTTAGCTTTTTTGTGCAATTATTTTTGAAACGGTCTGTATAATCATAAATTGATGTTTCCCGGAACCGGGTAACTAGCTTGCTAAAATACATTTTAGACGAAGATAAATGCTACAATATTATCAGTACCAAAGCTTGGAAAAATGCAAAATGTCATTTTCTTCCTTTTTTTTGTTTAAGTCATGGATTTATCGCTGATGTTTCAGTGAAATTACAATAATAGGGTATTCGAAATTGCTTTGCAATTAGTGTTATGCAAAGCACCGTATGCGCACACGAAGCGTTATGCACCGTATACTTATCATACTAATTTGCGCAGAACCAATGTTCAGGCCTTGTTTTGTACTCTATTCCTATAACTGAAACGCAGCCGTACAAAGAGTCCCTCATAAACATAATTACTGCCTTCTCATCTGCGTAGCGCGTTTGACATATTGACAAGTGAAAGTATTATTCTGCGCAGAAGATTTTTCCAGTCTATGCTAGCTAGGCTTAAATAATTTTGATTGGATCATGTAGGCCTATCTTGATTAATAATTTTCAAATATTAGACTCGTCAGCTTCTTTAGTGACTTGTGAAACCGGACTGCTTCTGGAAGTTGCCGGCCGCCGGATCGGCCCGAAAATCTCGTCCGGTTTCCATCTTTAGCAACCATAGACCAAATCTCAATAGGAGACAGAATCTAGTCAACGCACCAAATTATTCCATCACTAAAAATGAACAAATTTCACTGTTTTTAAGCGATGATAGAAATTCGGTGTACTGACTAGATTTTTTTCTGGCTGCGATTTGGCCTAATGCAGTCGAGATAAAATATTCCCCTTGTCATGAAGCGTCTATAGGCCTATCTCAAAGATTGCATGTAATCAGGAGGTTCAGAAGTTACTAGAGTTAAGTGCAAAAGGCCTCATTATGTCATTTGAGCCGGACCTCATTAAAAGAAGTTTGAGTACCACTGTCAAAAGACCGGATGGAATATTGATGCATAAAGCAATCTTTTCTTGTTCATTAGATATTCTGTTCGAGTTTTGCATCATTGCCTACTTTTTGTAGGAGTTCGTGTTTTAGTGTATGTAGTATAATTCCCTATTTTAGCAAACCACGTGTTGGCACCAAGAGTCCTGATGAATGACAGTCTGAAAAGTATGTCTTATGGCCCTGTAAGACAGAAGCTCACGAACCTGCAAGTGGGTCATTTACAGTTATGATTTAAAGCAGTTTGTATATGTATCAGACTCGGCCATAAAGATCGACCGAGTCCGAAGCCCTGATCTGAACAGCATGCAGCATACAGAGTAGTATGACGCAGTTCAGTGACCTGCGCTTTTAGCCACTTTTAGTGAGAATCCAGTATCTCAAACATATTGCAATGTCACTTTCAAGCATTAACGAATGGTAGGGGCTATAAGTCAAAAGAAAACAGTTCAAATAACTTTCGGCCAGCCTTTTGTCGAATCGGCAGCCGATTCGCGAATGCAACCGAATGTCGAAGTTTCGCAGGTCCCTAATATAAGGCTATAAAGACTACAAAATATCTTATGTTCAAAAATCGTATGGTTAAAATTATCATTGGATCATAGTATGATGTGATTTTCAATTTCTTATTTAGCAAATGAGTGCTTTTGGAGGTCAAAATATGGAATTTTTCAGCGAGACACAGCACACATTTTCCAGCTCCCCACTTGTATGTAGGGTTCCGATTGGTCGAGTACTTCCTATTTTATATCTTATTCTTCATTTTTATCATTCAAGTTCCAAATGTACTTCGAATAAAATGCTTCGTTTGGTATTGAAAGTTGGTGAATGACTTTCTGTGGTTTCTGTACCTCCTCTTAAAATCAGTTTTTTTCAAAATATTGTCCGTTTTTCAAATGATTTTAAGACAAGGTACAGAAACCACAAAAAATTATTTACCAGCTTCAATCAACTTTTAATCAAACATATCATATATTTTTATAAATGTATGATGATTTAATGTCTTCAAAAATGATAACTTTGTGCTCAAGATCATTGGAATCCGACCTAAAATCAAGGCCCTGGTTTCCATCACTGCTGCATTATGCAGCGCATATACATCATGCTATTGACAACTATCTATTTGTAATTATTATAACCGAGATATCTTATTTACTCTATCGAATGCTTGAAAATTCAAAAAAATTGCCTTTCTCTTCCAGGCGGATGAAGAAGTATCCGTGTCGAAGAAGCCTTCACGATTAATTGTGGGAATAACTTCAAGTGATCTCATCATGAATGTTTTGAAATTCACGTCTCATGAGCAACTTGTCGATCTCAGCATTTTAAGAGGAAACGACCTTACTTCCCATATTATAGACGAAGATATCAAATCTTGGGCTGGAATATTCGATGTACCGAGGAAGAATCCGAAAATCCGAAAACCTCAGTTTGAAGATGATGCTGCCTTTATTCGGCAATGTCCTGAAGGCCGACTTGAAAATAGTAAAGAGTATCAAGAAATGATAGTAAGTACGAACATCAATCTATATTTTGCATAGGTGCTTTAAACGCACTTTCATTCTCAAAATTAGACCGTTCGTCTCTTCTTCTGTTTGACTAGAAAGGAAGCATGAGAAGATGTAATGCCTACGAAATGGCACAGTCTGCTGACATAATACCATAGAAATCGAACAGTAAGCAGCCAGTTCATCATTAAACACGCCAAATTTCGCGAAATTTCAGTTACTCAAACGGACACAGACGATATCAAGTTCTACAGAGAAGTTTGTAAACGCCTTTTCGTGCGCCTGCGAACTTTTTTAATGATGATCGGAGGGCCCAACATTATGGAGAAAGCATTTGCGCAATGATCTGAATTCTTCGAATCTGAAGGAATTGTGCCAATCGAAGCATATTGAAGGAATTCGCACCAATCCGCAAACGACGCACGACTATTTTTCCTATCTCTGTAAGGATTGAAATTTTTATTGCCCACATAGTAAGCTCCTGCATGTGCCATCACTTTGAATCAGTTTGCACTTCTAGCAAAGTGACAAGCTTAAACAATTTAATTCTGTGCTTTCATTAGCCTCTTGACCAGATTTAGTGACTCAGACAATCTCATTCGATATTTCGATCGATATAAACGAAATATAAAATAGCAATGACTGTCTTAGTAATTGAAGTCATACAGCATTCACCTTAAATTTTCTGGGATAGACAGACGGGCACGTTTTTGAGAAGATTTCAGCATAATACGCAGGGAAGCCATGTTGAAGTTACCGACGACTCTGTATATACGGAATTCCTATCATTTGGAGGCAACATTGCCGGTCCCGATAAAAACCAATAGAGTATATGGAAGAAAAGATCACCTGATATGAAACAATTGCCGACTTCGCTTTCTCAAATCAATGCGAGATCCTTGCAGCTGACCTTCCAGGGCTTCAACATCGCCTCACCACCTCAATCCATAAGAAACAACGCAAGAAGCCTCCATTCGTGACAGCTGGTCTCATCTCCCAGGCGGCGGACCACTCCGAAGCGTGGCTTCGTGCCATACCGATGGCCTCGATGGACCCCCCCCCAACACGGGAGTTTCGTGTCCTGATCTGTTTATCGCTAAACCTACAATTAGTTCAGTAGTTCGCATAGTTCAATCGTTGCGTGCAACTAGCATTTTGTCAGTGATTTCTAGTTTGATGGAGCAAACAGTTATTCGTAAATTGCGCTCCCAACTCATATCCGACTATGGTGTATCGCAGCACGGCTTCCGCCCATCGGCGTCCACTACAACTGCTCTTGTCGAATTGCACGAATATACAACTCGTTGGTTCGATGAATTATCAACATTGGCCGTAGCAATTACAAGCATTGACATTCGTAAAGCTTTCGATTCTACTGATCATAGACTATTATTCTGTAAGCTCATTCACAAAATTATCTCGCTGGTTTCGTGAAATGGCTTCTTCAGCAATCCCAGTAACACCATCCAAATAATTATCTCTCTCAGTGACTATTGCTATGTAACTTCAGGTGTAATTCAAGGCTCAAGAATCGGTCCTTTTATTTTTAATTTTTTCGTTGGTGATCTATCGCCTGCATGCTCTCAAACCCTCATGATCAAATATGCTGACGATGTATTTATGATTACGCCTTTGCTGAGGGGTGAAAATCCTACTCAGATCATCGATATCGAAATCAATAGTGTAAAACAATGTTGTGCTACGAACAAGTTATACATCAATGCCGATAAGAGTAAGACAATGCTAAGTGTAAGACGTCGCAATCCCATTCCCGTTTCGCTGTCGTTCAAAAGAACTGGAAAAATGAAAATACTTGGAGTTACCTTAGACGAAGATCTTGGTTTCCATTCTCACATCGACGAAATTAGGAGGAAGGCGTCTTCTCGTGTTCATGTGTTGCGGTTATTATGTCTTCCTAAATCGTGACGAGCTTCATTTGATTTATACAAGCTACATAAGGTCATTGTTTGAATTTTGTTCCCCTGATTTTGTCGGCATACGCTGCCAAAACTCTCAGCCTTTGTTGTCAATCGATCGCCGTGCTCATAAGATTACAAACTGCAAAATGGACGATCAGTCTTGCAATTGTTCACGTAACGTACTTACTGAGCGTCGTGAATTGTTTTCTCTCTGTCTTTTAACAGTCTGTGTACAGATGAGTCCCATATTTTATTTAAGTCAGTTCTTGAAAAACTGCCTCGATCACTGAAATACGTTTCTGACTTTCCTCGTACTAATGTCCTATATTTCTCTTTTTTACCATATATGATGCGCTTTGTCAACAATTGTAAAAAATGATTTTCATTATTGAATCAATAAACACGACTGATACTACTACTTTCACAAATCTGCAGTCCCCCTCGAACTTGTCCTGTTTGTAACTGTGCTCGTATTGACGGTTGGGGTAGCCATAGTGTCGTCTGTGGTTTCGGTGGTGACAGAATTGGCAGACACAATGCGATACATCGCCTTATACATACCTTATTCTACATCGCCGAAGCCTCCACTTTCTCTCCCCACCCTCGAGACTGACCATTTCATCCCAGGAATTTCATATCATGGCTTGAAAAAAAACTCCAATCCCTCTTTGCCAGAATTTTCGTGTTTATGAGCATTTTAGACTTCAACTGTCTCCTGCCGACAGATAAGATCTCATACAGCACTTCTACCGACAAGATTCACGGAGAATCGACATTGTTTCTGCCACTCTTTCAATCTCCGAATGCTGTTCGAATAAATGAAGACACAGAGGAAGAGGACGAATCCAAAGACTGTCTAATTCAGTCAACTTGACTTTACCTTAAGCCGAGCCAAGCCGAAGCTGCGGCCAAGCTTGTTTAGCCGACTCAGTTCAGCAGCATGTTGCTGTTTCACAAGTTTAATGAAAATCTAGTGGCCTCAATTTCATATGAATCTAAATGTTGCCGATGTATCGCTACCGATCGAACGGCTTCATCGCTGCATTGGCTAAGATTTGATTTCTAGCCAATCCATGAAAGTTATGGCATGATAAGATGCCATTTTCGCTGCCATGGCTGTCCCTTGAATGTGTGTATAAAAATTATTCTGGAATTGGAAAGTGTTTCTAATCAACACTAGGCGAGTAAGACGTATCATTGTGCTAGGACTAGGAAAAGAATATTTGTTGTCACGATTTGAACACTCTTACATTGCCTTTAAACCATCATCAATTGGAATATCAGTATATAAAGAAGTTACGTCTAAAGTCAACAGAATAAAATTATCAGTCAATGAGTCACCAATTCTTCGTATTTTTTATGGATTGAATCAGATCTTAACGAATGCAACGATGAAGCCGTTCGTTTGGTGGCGATACATCGACGACATTTTTATTATATGGACACATGGATGGTATGTCTTAAAGCAATTTGAAGCTTGCATGATTCTAAATGTTGTGGAATATAATTGCTAGCAGGGTAGTTGTACGACGTTGTAGTATAGTTTCGTCTTCGAGCACGCTCTCTCGGATCCTTTACGGGGGTGCACAGCCGCACTAGAACAGTCTGGCCTCTTGTAGGAGTCTGGTCAGTTTGTAAGAGGAATCCAATGTACGGAAATCGTGCATGCAATCAGACTCAGTTACAAACTGACGACAGGTTCCTTAATTATCACAAACAGAGATCTGGTTGAATTTTGTGTTCGAGTGTGTAGCCTGCAGCGTGCATACAAGCATCGATCAAATCCAGAGCGAAAAATCTTCTGAATAAATCATCTCTTGAGGCCTGTCTTCCTTTAGCCCTAACCTCAGTTCACACGAAGAAGCTGACCGCCAAAGTATAGTAACTTAAAAGTAAGTAACAATAACTTGCAGTAACTAAGCACATTAACTTGTACTTGCTAATAAACATGCTTCTATGAGTGAATTCGGGAAAATTACTGTCCTAAATATTTCTAAGCTTTCGTCAAATGCTTGCATAATGAATATCAAGATAATCTAACATTTACTTGTTCTACGGTTCGTCGAAAAGGGGCCTTATTTCCTTGCCGAATGCCTGATGTATATCATTGCGGAGGTTTTCTCGCTAATGTTGATCCGTCAGAATCTTTGTTTAGAAGTTGACAGGCGTGTGAAATCTAGTTCACTCACTTGAGATGAGACAAAGTGATGAAACATCAGCCAGTTTGGTGAATTCCATTTCTGGAAAAGTGTATATGTCTCACAGATACCATCGGTTGAAACGGCTCCGCGATTTTTTGCTATCTGTAGCTTCATCAAGCTGTTATCCGTACTCTTTCCGCATCGCTTGTTTGAGGAAGTGAATATTACCATGCTCATATACATTAGGAGTTAAAAGTCAATCGCAGGGTTGTGTGTGCAGCATGGACCTGGTAGTTTATTGTGATACATCATCGATTTGAAATTGGATAGCTGTTAGATAGATCTCACAACCTCACTTATTGTAACCATAAGTATAAAATGATTCCTTTTTCATAGAAGATGTTCGTCCATATTTCTGTCTTGTCCTTAAATTTCCTCATGCTTGTAGTTTAGTAAATGTTGGTCTTTAGACGCACTGCTTCCTGTTATATTCGAGATATATAAGGTTGCATTAGTCAAACTTCCAGTATATAATCCAGAAAGGACACAACCAAAAAATTGGTGCGCCATGACATTCGAGCAGCCCATGCTTTCAGTACATAACTCAACTCTTAATAAAGCTCTGATTAAGAACCAAGTTATAATGCGGCTGGACCGACGAAATATACATTCCACCAAAGTTCAAAGCTGTTATATGTAGCTCTACGTAATGGGTTTTGAATGAAGCAAAAAGGCTAGCTAAATCTTAAATGGCATGTTCCTGGCGAGGATTAAGATAAATACAGTGTTTGATTTTAATTGACTTATTTAGATTTAATCAACAGGCTGCTCATGACTTCAATTTTATCGCAATGTTTTCTGTTTCGAGTGAAAATCATGCTTATCACAATTTTCGTGAAACAGACAAGGTTCATCGTCAACCTCACGAAGGCTTAGCGGCTGTTATTGGATTGCTGTAGCAATTAGTCATTAACTCTGTATTTTTGTCTTTCTGCAGTGGCAACCCTGTCCAAAACACAACTAGGACATTCACCTTCACACCTATTACAGACGAATTTCTCTTCTCTTGCCAAGATATTCGAAAAAATCATTCTCACTGTCATCACAATATTGGTCTCTTAGTTGCCTTTTCAACATGGATTCAAATAAGAGCATTCCACAACCACCGCACAACAAAAATCAACAGCACATCGCTGTTCGCTTCAACAGCAAAAGCCACCCTTGCGAACTAACGTCACATCGCTGGACATGACGAAAGTATTTAACACGATTCGCTTACATGCACTCATCCACAAACTCCAGCAGATCAACATCACTCCACTGTTCATTCTCTAAATTGCAAATTACATAAAAGGCTTACAAACTTACTCCACATACAACAAAACGTCAAGACAGGCGTCCCATAGAGAAGTTCTCTCTCCCTTCCTATTTAACCTTAACAGAAAGGACATTTCTCTTCCAACAGACACGACAATCAAAACAATGGGCTGAGGTGACGACATCACCATCACGGCCACTCATTCTGACATTAAGATATCTCGAGACAAAATCCAAACTTACCCCAAAGCTCTGCACTCATGGACCCAATAAAACAATCTCAACAAAACACAACTCTCCCGATGAACACGGCACGAGCCTGTCACTCACGATTGACAACACTCCACTCATAACTCTCAACAACAACCGAATCCTGGGCGTTAGCCTAGACACTCAACACACATCCATAACATTTGCAAAAATCAAGACGCACCCCCAACATCCTTTCATGTCTCAAATCCACCAGTTGGGGAAAGCAACAAGAGATCAACGTGGCCACCATCACACTTCCCCTTCTGGACTACATACACTTCCACCTCCTGGTCACCGTCTCACTTACAAACGCTGGCAAACTCAAAGCAATACAGAAGAAAGCTCTGAGCCCTCAGGAACTCCGTAGGATGTACACTCGACACAGACACACATGTCCTCCCCATTGCTGAACAACTCCCATCACATGAAAAAACATCTTAATAAAGCTAGAAGTCAAACCCCATACAGTAAGTATATATAGGTAAAGTGTCGACTCAAAAAAGTAACTGCATACAGTGAAATTTTTTATATGAAGGGATTTAGTATTTTGCGGAGATTACGTTCCCGCGGTCCAAAAAATTATTTGAGCACTTTTGAAAAACTTCAAAATTTGCCAATTCATATACTACCGAGATGACTCTCCCAAATAAGTAGTATGAACCAAGTTGGATATCAAAAGGAATGAATATTTACTAATAAGCATCTCAACAAAGCGGAAATTAGGCTGATTATCAAGGGAATTCCATGATCCGTAGTATAATGGATGTCTTCATGAAAAAGTCGCGATATTATTCGTGCTTTCTTGGCTGAAATTTCAAGCTTTTAATTCAATTTTCACCGGCATGATTTCGTGATTCACTAAATTTATGTTTCATTTCTAGAATCTGAATAGTGATGTGAACCCATGTACATCTTTCAAAGTTAATTGAAATCATTGTCTTTGATTCTGATATTTTGCTGTGCCAGTGACAGGCTGCTGTGATATGATCACGCTTAAGAAAATACTTCTTGAGGTTCAGCATGAAAGTATAATAGGAACCCATCGAATTGCTAATTTAACAGACATTAAATCTCCAAGGCTGTCATGACACTGAGAATCTGTGAAATACAATCATTCCTTCTGCATTACAATCATGATCACTGAAATCCGTGGCAATTTCTTCAAAACTGCAAAAATTTGCATATCTCACATTTGGTAACAATTACCAACTTTATCCCCTCGAGTTCATTTAATAAAATCGAAAGTGTATACACATTGGGAATTTAATAAATGCGAAGTTTACCACTCTACCTAATAAACCTACTATATGTCAAACCCCCATTCACTGTGTCTCCTCGCGCAACAACCAACTCCGCACAGACAGCAGAACTCCACGATCTTCACCACTCCTTCAAAGTACGACACTCCTGCCCTCACACAGCCACACAGTATGAATAAAAAACAAATGTTGAAGCAAACTCACTCTCACCACGGAACATACGTAGCACGAAATAAAGACATCAAAATCAACGCAACCTCCTCTTCCACCCCTCCAATAGTCCGCAAGTCAACAAACCCTCGACTGACGCACTCAAAGAACACTCGCGCAACTGTGTACCAACAAAGCACCTTTAATGAAAGAATATCTTCACAACACAAACTCCTCTGTCGCTTCTTCTCCTCGTTTTCCTCTCTGCAACACAACCGCACAATACGAGTACAACACACCTCTCTTGCACACAGCCAGAAACAACTTGCAATATAGTCCGGCAGCCAGAGCGAGTTTCTAAAGGGAACAAGGCCGAAAATGAGACTTTCACAGAACGGTGTACACCCAATGCCTACTACGAATTGGTGCGCCTGCCGAGCTCTAGTGAGTTCCTCTTGTTAGACAAGATCAAGGAAAAAACATGTACATGTAAATCCAATGAGACGCAGATTGCAGTTTTGGGCTAAAATGAATTTTTCTATGTTTTCTCTGATTAAACGAAAAGTACTACGAAAAGCCCCTACACATATAAGATTTGGCAAAGTGAATACTGGCCTCTTAATGTCGGCAAATACAAACATTTTGAGCAACTTCGTCCACATTGAACCACATTCTCACATACATTGCCGATCAGAGGCATGATAATATACACATGCACATTATACAAGTTGGCTAACATCATGAAAAAACTTGAAAGCCTGCAAAAGTCCTGAAAAGTGGTTAGACCTGCAAAAATCATGCAAAAATCCTGTAAAATGGTAATCGATCCTGCAAAAAATCACCTTAGTCAAAAGAAGTAGTATTTTTAAATTATCTTTCTCTGGGCATTATAATGCTTGTTGTACTGATTTAGTGATTCCTGGCTGTGATGCAAATATCAATGTACCTGCAAATGAACCAGATTCAGCATTATACTCAGCAATGAAGAACAAGATAAGGAACGATCATTTGCTGAAAGCTGAACTGACGTTCTCCATAACTACCGCAAAAGAATTAGAAATGTTTTTGACTTCGTTTCAAGCAGACGCGCCGATGTTGCCACTTATGTATGGGATCAATTCCACGCGACTGCCAACATTTAAGTCGAAAAATTAAATTGTTGGATATTGAATATAAACACACCTTTTCATATCAAAATTTCCCCAAAAGCCGGAATCTGATGTTGAATTTTACGTTTGAAGTCGATTTATAGCTGAGTTTTTATAATTATCTTCAAAAATCTTTTTTTTGGAATTTTCATTATTTTTTACGTGAATTTCATTATGAATTTTTTTGCACAAGAGAGTTACTTATTTTTCTTTTGAACAGCAATACTTTCAAATCAGGTCAAGAATGATAGAAAATATGCATAGACTCATTCAATCTTTAATTTTTGTTGAGAAATTTTACATTGTATAACACATGTAAAAAAATGTAACGTTATTACGTTTCCTTTCTTAAGTTTGCTACTAGAGGAATGCACGAATTCAATTCCAACAACTTCTGTGATGTTGATATGATCTTCAACTCTGATTTCATGGAATAATGGCATCGATCGAATCTTTCAATTCGCAGACTTTTTCACATAAGTAACCGCTACTCGATTTTCAGTAATGGTTAAAGGAGGTTTCATTGATATTTGCTGAAATAATGAGGACAATTATCTGTTAAAATTCCCGAGGGCATAGCCCGAGGGAATTTTGACAGATAATTGGCCGAGATATCTCAGCAAATATCAATGAAACTCCTTTAACCGTTTTAAACTATGCCAGTTTATTCGGGGAAGACAACAAGACATATTTATTCTCTATCTCTATTCGGGGAGGGACAGATTAACCATTGTTATAGTTGATCTCTATTCGGGGAGGGAATATTTTTGTTATCTATGCACTTCTTTTCAATATGAGGGATTTCTATGCGTAGTTAATTTGCCCCTCGTTTTAACAGGGACAGGGATATTACGGGATTTAATGAGATCTCTAGATAGCAAAAAATACAGTACTAGATAAACTGGCATAGTTTAATGTTAATTCGTGTAACATAATTACGTTTGACCTTATTACGCTCATGGAGAAATTGAGTCGCTCGTCAGGTCGTGCATGAAGAGGACATAAAACCATCCATTATCGATAAAAAGTGCAAGCGGAGTAAAACTTGTTCAGGTTGACCTGACCAATGATGATGTATTTGTCGATACTAAAGATATTGATCTTGTTTTTGGTACGAAAACTGCCATAATGGAGAAGAAGTTCGTTGCTGATCTTCAAGTTTTCGAATTCAAGAAAAGTTGCAGAATATTTCTAGTCAAGCTTTTGACGAAAAGTTGCAATCAAAAGGTCCTCTAAGGCATAATTTCGTTCGAGGATATGTAGGTCTCGATCCTGAAATAATGATTTCATCTGATGCTGATCGATCGCAAATTTTGGATCAAAATATGCTCACTCATCTGGTTGAAACTTGCTGTATTTCCGGAGAAAATGATGATGCTGGAAAACGTCTGCAACATATGTGAAGAAATCTTAGTAGAAACATACGATTTCTAATAGGATGGATGAATCTCTCTCTGCTGCATTGAAAATGCCAAAACTGAACAGACAGACATTATGAGATGATTTTCTGTCACTGTCAAATCTTTCCGAACTTGTACAGTTGCGCCCTTGATACTGTTTGTGTGTAGATGAAGCACGTCGGATGCTTGTTCTATCCTTGATTTCTGAAAGTGCTGACGATGTTATTCATTAGGTGGTTTATTTAACTACGGAATGGTTTTGCAAATGAATTGAAGACAAAACAACTTTTTCATCATTAAATTATATCCGCGAGGCCTTTCGACGACTCTCGTCAAGCGGTGCGTCGTATTTACAGATAAATCAAAGAAAACGTTTATATACAAAATGAAATAAAAGAACGTGAGCTAAAGTCAAAGGTCAAAAGTTAGAAGTCAGATCCACGGTAGCGCGAGCGGCATTACTGTTTGTTTTTGCACACACAATTTGGGTCTTGTGATGTTGATGATTGTCGCCTCTAGGAATGGCACTCGTAGTAACGCTGTATGACGAGCTTTGGTGACCTTCTTGAAGTACAATATCTTTGTGTGTGTTGCGTCAAACTTCGGACAATTGAGAGCGTGTGTTGCTACGGCACTGCTGGGAGGCTCTGATGATCGTGGTCGGGGTCTTTTGTTCATCAGCCATGCCGGAAGATGCTCGTCCACTCGCTTTGCCAGCCACCGTTCAGTCCGTCCAACATAACTGTCTCCGCAGCTACAATTGAATTGGTAGATGACGTCAGACGAACAATTGAGTGGCAGCATGTCTTTCAGGGATCGTACTGGAATCATCGAGAAGTACCGCAAACCAAGGCAGGAACAGGAGACTGATTATGGTCCTGAAAAGAAGACTGCTTACCCGATGGTACCGTTTCTGGGCGAAAGATTTTCGAACGAGGTCAAAACCAAAGTCCGTGCTGTGACTGCTCTAGCCTTTCCAGCTATTGAGCCGAAGGTTGTTTTCATCACCAGAAGAGTTCCAGTACGATCCCTGATAGACATGCTGCCACTCAATTGTTCGTCTGACGTCATCTACCAATTCAATTGTAGCTGCGGAGACAGTTATGTTGGACGGACTGAACGGTGGCTGGCAAAGCGAGTGGACGAGCATCTTCCGGCATGGCTGATGAACAAAAGACCCCAACCACGATCATCAGAGCCTCCCAGCAGTGCCGTAGCAACACACGCTCTCAATTGTCCGAAGTTTGACGCAACACACACAAAGATATCGTACTTCAAGAAGGTCGCCAAAGCTCGTCATACAGCGTTACTACGAGTGCCATTCCTAGAGGCGACAATCATCAACATCACAAGACCCAAATTGTGTGTGCAAAAACAAACAGTAATGCCGCTCGCGCTACCGTGGATCTGACTTCTAACTTTTGACCTTTGACTTTAGCTCACGTTCTTTTATTTCATTTTGTATATAAACGTTTTCTTTGATTTATCTGTAAATACGACGCACCGCTTGACGAGAGTCGTCGAAAGGCCTCGCGGATATAATTTAATGATGAAAAAGTTGTTTTGTCTTCAATTCATTTGCAATACTTCATCGGCCTCACGTTGCTTTACGGAATGGTTGATAATAAGATCGAACATTCAAAATATAGTCTCTTTGTTGAATCTGAAATTGAATATTGCAATGAAATCAAAGCGAAATGGAATGTGTAAAATTTAAATAAAATGGAAATCGGTCAAACTAAAAATTCAGTCTTAAAATTGGAAAGCCTCAATATGCAAGGATATTTTCACTCAAAACGTAAGGGACTAATAATAAGGGTAAATTAAGGCACTTTCTTAAAGTGCCTGGTCGTATTACATGTACCAGGAATACTGGTATTTTTACTTCAAAAAGAGGAAGTCGCTTACTCTTACGCAAACATGCTTTCTTCCCGAGGACATTTTTGAGTGTAAACAAATTCAAAGAAATTGACGTTTTCAGTGCATCTCTTTCTACATTAAAAAGGTTTCTGATAAAACATTTCACATAATTTTCTCGGTTCTTTTTATAAAGTATCCTTTTTCTTATTGTCATGTATTTTAGGTAGTACATTTACAGTATATCTGGTTTTTAATGTCTCACCTTTATTCTGGTAATCTGTTGTATTTCATTAGTATTTGAAAAATGCTATGTATTTTACTACTATGTCATTTATCAAGTATATTTATTCATACTGTAATATGTTTCAGGTACGTGTATATTTTCAGTATCTGGTTTTCTATTGTCTCATTTTGATTCTGGTACTGTTGTAATCTGTGATATCATTCGCATCTGATGACTGTAATTGGCATCCAGCTGTTCTCATCATTTTGAATAAATATAAATATAAAACATCATAGGTTTTTTAATGATCAATTTAAAAAATCTCCTGAAACACTTAATTGTTACTTTGCACAGTTTGCAGTATGATTGATTATACACGGCTCTGGTTGCACGTCGTTCCACTTCCAAGTCAGAGAGCATCTCATGTTGGCCACAATGGTCTGATTAAAGCAGTTGCTTATACATGTACTCCTAAATCCATTTATACCGATTCGGTCACTTTCTTTCAGAAATTCAATTCGAAGTTTGAAGGTGCTTGCAAGCAATCTCGAGATTTTTACGGGTTGAAAATAAATGATACCGAATCGCGCTATAAGTCTGGTGAAATAACTCATTTCTTAGAGAAGGTAAGCAATATGCCTTGGATTTGGATACGTTCCACTTTTATCGGAATAAATGGAATAGACATGTTCCTTTCCTACCCGACCCGAATTCAAGTTAAAAGAGAAAGTAATGGAGGTGTATATTTTTGAATACATGAAAATCATTTAATACAAGCACAATTGCAAAATCATGTAAAACGCCAGATTGAACAAGAAATTTTCAGGTTGCATTACTTCAGATAATAGATTTTTGCTTAGGGTTGCCCCGTCTTCTGATGGGAAAAGGTTACGTTCAAAGGCGATATCCATGGTTGGCGCAAGCTAGGGCATGCGGTCATTTAACTTTTGCTTCATATTGCTATCAAATGGCGCACTCACAAGTGGCTTTAGTGCCCAGCAATCTATGAATAGGCAGGGGGTGCGAAGAATTACCTAAGATAGGAAATTGAGCATTGGGTCACCCAGTGGCGTAGCCAAGGGGGGCGACAAGGAGGACATGTCCCCCCCCGAAATGAAATCTGAGCGGGAGACAATCTTTGTGCTTTATACGGGGGATACTAACATCATTCTATGTCGAATTATTAATTTATTAATGTGAGAATCTGAAATCCTACAGTAGCGCGCTTGGACAATTTTCGCATGTCTCCTGTTGCGCAACGACCGCGAGAGATGTTCATTTCTGTCAGTCAGATAGTCGGTCAAGCATCGATACTAATTGTATTGTCACGGACGTCTCGATATGGCTTGTAGCCAGGACACGACACGATTTTGCGACACCCACAAGTAGAGGCCATTCATGACTGGGTATATAAACGCCTGTTCTATTTCGCTTTTGCTTCCAATTGACACATGTATCGAATGATGAGCCACTTACATTAAATCAATATTGTTAGAGCCTAGACTTCATTCTACGCTTGTGGCTGTGATCGATAATCTTGTATATACTGTATGATTTTATGTTAATCGTGTATCATGAATGATCAATAAAAGATAAAATCAGATCATAATGAAATCATATATGAATGAGCATTAGGGCTTCCTCTGATTAACGAAATTATTAAGTATAGTTTTATATAAATTAAGTCACATTTATTGGCCCCCCTGGAGATGAAATCCTGGCTACGCGACTGGGGTTACCTAAGGTTGGTTTAATGTAAGTAGAGTGGCTGAGATGTTAGAGCGGAAAGACGTTGATGTCTGCAGGAGACACAATTTAAAGATTGTGGGTTGATGTTCATTGTTCATTGGTGAAGGCGCGGAGAAACACAAATTTTGGTGATCAGGCGAACAGTGAAGTAGAGGAGGAGTTGGCATCTTGTTGAGGGAAATCATGGTCAGCAATGAGCTTGAGGTGGTGAGGATAAACTCGAGAATAATGAAAAATTGAATTATTCTGGAAGATAAGGTGACTCACTCATTCTCAGTTTATGTCCCTCGATGTGGATGGACAAATGTCGAAAAGGAAGCCTTCTGGGGAAACTGTACATGAAACTGGGGTGCCTGCCTTCCTATGAAAACATCATCATTGCAGGAGACCTAAACGGTCACATTGGAAGCAGAAGCATTGGTTTCGAAGAAAATATGGGACTTTTTGGCTATGGGGAAATGAACAGTGAAGGAAACAGAATTCTTAAGTTAGTTTCTTTTAAGTGATGAGCACATTCTTCTCAAAGGGTCTGGAGAAGAAAATCACGCTTAGGAGTGTCGAACATCACACCCACATAGATTTCGTGATGGTAAAACAGCAGGACGCCAATGTCGTGAGGGACTTTAAAGTGACGTGACACCAAGTAAAGCATGTCTTTCACAGCATCGGATTCTAGTGATGGACGTGTCAAGGAACCCTGGTGTGAAAGTAAAAGAGAAGAAAAACTGCTGGGAGAAGTTGAAAGTTTTGAAGCAAAACGCGAATGATCTGAGAAAGGAATTGGAAGAGTCACTCGGTCATCAGTTGACTGAGGAAAAAGAATGTGACACTGCTATTGACTGGCATTCGCTTCAAAGAAAATTGCTGACGACGGCGCGACAGGTAGGTGTTGAGGCAAATGGGAAGCATAGACAGTAGGGTGTGTCAAAAAAACCGAAGTTTGGAAAAGTTCAGGTGATCAGCGGATAACTAATAGTGTCAAACATGACATATAGTATATAACATATAGTGTAAAACTAATATATGTGAAATTTTAAGCCGATTGGACAACGTTTAGGGGTCGCGCAAAGAGGTCAAAGTGAGGTCAGTTTGTCGTTTTTTGGGCTAAAAATAACCTCTGAGGTCATTATGTGGCCTCGAATGACCTTTTTGATCACATGACATGATAGATAAGAGTCATACTTATATTTGTTAATGATATATTATATAGCTCTAAAATGTTTAGTTTCGCTGTAAAATGACATTTAGTGGTAGAACATCGTGTCCTACACACGTGTCCTACTACAGTGATCACGTGACCCTTGCAAATTGCTTAAATTTTGATCATAAAATGCCGATTTCCGATGAAACAAAGCATTTAAAGCCATATAATGTATAATCAACAGATATAAATGTGACCCCGATCTATCATTTCATGTGATCAAAGAGGTCATTCGAGGCCACACAATGACGTCAGAGGCTATTTTTAGCCCAAAAAACGACAAACTGACCTCACTTTGACCTCTTTGCGCGACCCCTAAACGTTGTCCAATCGGCTTAAAATTTCACATATATTAGTTCTACACCAAATGTCATCATTTGGCCGCTGATCACCTGAACTTTTCCAAACTTCGGTTTTTTTGACACAGTAATGGGCAAAATACCGTTCCAGGACACCATAAAATTCAAAAAAATAGTATCTTTAAAAACGACTAAATTTATCAATTTATGTCATTATTTCAGGTTTTTAAGACCTAAATTCATGAATTTAGACCGTTCCAGGACACCATAAAATTCAAAAAATAGTATCTTTAAAAACGACATAAATTCATGAATTTAGACCCTTTTTCAGGTTTTTAAGACCTAAATTCATGAATTTAGTCGTTTTTAAAGATACCGTTTTTTCAAAAAATGGTACTTTTTAAATGGTCTAAATTCATGAATTTTGGTCATTTTTCAGGTTATGAGGACCTAAATTCATCAATTTAGGCGTTTTTAAAAATACCCAATTTTCAAATTTTTCAAAATCTCAAATTTGAGACTTACAATTTTCACCCTTAAAATCATGACCGTTCCAGGACACCGAAAATCATAAAAGTTAAGAATCTCAAATTTGAGAATTACAATTTTTACCTTGAAAATCATGACCGTTCCAGGACCCCGAAAATCAAGAAAATGGTAATTTTAAAAACGTCTTTTAAATCCATTTTTCAGGTTTCTAAGATATGAGATAACTAAAATTATGTGACTAATAATATTTCTTTAAGAATGTAACACAATCTCTCACAATGCCTGTTATTGTTACTGCTTTGCACTCTGAAGAACCTCCCAATTGTAGGGAACAGCTGCTCACGCATACATGATATAATTGCAGCTGCTTATCGCATTCCTGAGCCATTGAATTACAGAGCAAGCAACCCGTATTAAAGATTAAAGATTAAAATGACGTTGAATATATTGCAGCATGTAGGAAGTAAGACTTCATTTACAATTCCATTAATCATAACTAGTGACTGTTTTCTTTCTTCATTGCAAAATGCCAAAACGTACTGCCGCGGAAGCTTTTTCGTTTTACATGCCGATTTTACTAAACTTAATTAAAGAAGAGCAGAAGGAAACTGCGAATAAATACTTTGAAGAGTGGAAGTTAGAAATTCAATCAAGAAGAACAAATTGGACTCTCAAAAACAAGTGGAGGATATTACAGTAAAAATAGAACAGTATCTGACCACTACTACAATTCCTCAGTTCAATGTTACAAAAGAACATTTCATTACCATCGAAGATAGTGCTACTATGATTTCAAAACTGATTGCCAGTGATAAAGTGCACCATGGGTCGTTGCTGAGAAGTGCTGCTTATCAAGGTTATGGATTTAAAAGAATTCTGGAATTGAGTGACAATAAAAAAAACAGATTTGTGGCAAACTTGGAACTATTTAGAATTTCCTATAACGTAACTTATTGTTATTTCTTGATGAACTTATCAGATCTAATTCTACCACACGTATTATTTTTAAATTCATCAATGCCCATTAGTTTTGTTAGAAAACATTTTAAAGAAATCAAAATTTATATATAAAAATTGAATCAACCGACAACTATAGAAGAAATGAGCTTTGGTTCCCAAGATGAATGAACATTAACTGTGTTGTTTCACTTTTTAAGATATGTGCAATGTACATACATATTTGATGCATACATATTTATGAAGACTTCTTTATAAGTAGTAACACATTTTGGATTATTTTGAAATGTAATTAAATTTTCTTTTGTTCTCCAGTCTACTACCATGAGACTGCTATTGTATAGATCTATATTTCAGTATGTAACATAATCTTTGATATTTAAGAATGATTCATGGAACTTAGTAGTAACACATTTTGGATTATTTTGAAATGTAATTAAATTTTCTTTTGTTCTCCAGTCTCATGGTAGTAGACTGACATTGTACAATTGTATGATAAGATTGATTGTTGTATTATTATATTTGATATTTATGAAGACTTCTTTATAAGTAGTAACACATTTTGGATTATTTTGAAATGTAATTAAATTTTCTTTTGTTCTCCAGTCTCATGGTAGTAGACTGGAATTGTATAGATCTATATTTCAGTATGTAACATAATCTTTGGTATGTAAGCATGATTCATGGAACTTAGTAGTATTGCATTTTGGATTATTTTGAAATGTAATTAAATTTTCTTTTTTTCTCCAGTCTCATGGTAGTAGACTGACATTGTACGATTGTATGATAAGATTGATTGTTGTATTATTATATTTGATGCAAAATACACTGCCGTTGTTTTCATTTTTCTGTACAAGAAGTAGACATTATTGCAGTTATTGGAATTTATTTCATTTAAAATGAATGATGAAAATCCGACAGTTATACTGAGTAATATAGGCGATATATGTCCTCAGGTTAATAACATGACTGAGTTTTTAAAAATAAACAGCAAACAAACCACATCAAATTTCGATTTAAATGAGATTGCTAAGCAATTGGGAATAAAGAATTTTCACATATTGATGAGTAATGAATTACTATTAATAAAAGATGTGCGAAACACTAACTCTACTAATGCAATGTGACAATGTAACGTTTTAATTTAGATTAAATTAAATCATTTCAAAATTGAATAAGTAGTAAGGAAAGTCATAATTGTGGAACAGTTTTAAATCAATACCCCCCAAGTAGTAAGGAAACACATCATTAGAGAACAGTTTTAAATCAATACCCCCTCCCTTCTGACTTCTAGGGGTCCCTTAAGAAATTTTTTTATTATAAAATGAGCAACATAAATGAGTTTTTGAAATTATATGGAACACAAACAACAATGAATTTCGATTTAAAGAAAATCGCAAATCAATTGGGAATAAAGAATTTTCATTTTCTGATGAGAGACGAATTACAATTCCTAAAAAGTAAGCCAACAGGAACCTTCAGTTCCCGGAACAAAGTTCCATCAATAACTATAAATTTCATAACAAATCTTCATACGTCAGATGAAAAAGGAGTACATTGGTCTGCAGGTATCTTTAATAAAAACCGAGATAATTACTATTTCGACCGCCCAGAGGCTGAGAACTATTGGTTCGACTCTTATGGACTTCCACCTACAAACGAAGTCAAAAAATTACTTGGCAATGGAATTTATAATACATTTCAAATTCAAAAACCGGGAACTACTTATTGTGGTCAATTATGTCTTTATGTTTTATTTAAATTACAAAAAGGAGTACCATTTCTAGATATTATGTTATAATTGAACGAACCGTAGGTTCCATGGCTACGCCTAACAAGTGAATTTCATTCCCGAAACGTTAGTTCCAATAATAATGATAATGATAATTAAAAATCACTTCGTTGTAATTCATTTTGATAAAATCGGCCTCTGATATTTTCATCATCTAAATCTTTGATTTCGTAAGTAATCGGATAAGTTTGGTTTATTTTACAAACTTCAAATATCTCTTTAGTCCAATAGCCAACGAAGCCTTTTTCAAATTTATTCTTATATTTAAATATTCTAACTCTATCTCCAATTTTAAATTTCGGCTTAAGTTTCTGCAAATTCGGATTACTCTCATTCGAATAATTATTCTCGAATATTTTTTTTCTTATCAAATCAGGGTCGTCAGAAGCATTCTGCGCGGTTTCTTCAATGCCTAAATGAACTTTATTATTGTACTCTTCTACAACTCCTGGAAATATCTTCAACCATTTCTGATTTCTTCGCTCAGTAAATTTGTTGAATAATTTATTTTTTAACGTCCGATTGAATCTTTCTATTACTACAGCTTTTCCAGCGTTTTCAGTTGAATAAACAGTTTTAAATATTGGCTGAACGTTTCTGTTATAAAATTCCGATCCTTTATCAACAAACAATTTTTTTGGCTTTCTCTTACTTTCTTTAAAGATTTCTTCAAACGCATATTTAACTGATAGACCACTTTTATTTTTTAAAGGCTTTACCCAAGCGTATCGTGTATATAAATCTATAACGGTCAATGCGTATTTGTAGTCCCTTTCCTTCGGCATATGAACAAGATCAGCACTCCAAATATCATCTTTATTAAATACTTTTACTTTCAATAAATATTTAGGCCTTCTGTATTCTTTATGAATTTCGGACGCGTAGGTTCGAGCGTTGCTCTCAGACAGCTTTGCTGTCGTTTCATCTATCCCCTGGCCGAATAATATTTTAGCTTGTAAAGCTTTCTTAACAAACATTCTTTCAATTTTTTCTCTAAATGTAGGATTTTGAATACTATCTAATTCTTGAATCATCTTCTTATCAGCTGCATGTCGAGAACTTAGATCATGATTTCGATAAGCTAAATCGTGCCTGTAAGCTGCGGCATCTACTCTATTTATTGGTTCTTCACCTGGTTTCGGATTATTATTCTCATCTAGTCTTATATCTAGTCGAGTTCCTGGACCGGTATATGAATGACCAGGAAGATGTTTTTCTTTCGAATATTTACTCCAAATAAATCCAGGAAAGTTTTCTAATGTTTTTTGTATGTCGTTACCTTCATAAATTTTACAATTTGAGTTTTTATTTTTGTTTAATAGATAATTTAATAAATCTAAATTAGCAATTTTTAATTTAATTAAATTTTCGGAATTTTTAGATTTCATTTTAAAAGATAAAAAAATTTAAAAGATAAAATAAATGTTTACCGAATCATACTAGGACTTAGATATATTCCAGAACCATCTTTAGTTTCTTTAATTTAAACTAAATCATCAACATTGTGGAGAATATTTTTAAGAACTTGTTTTCCTTCATCAACTAAATTTAATTTACTAATAAAATTATCTGCTACTCCATGCCCTCTAGCAACTTTCTCTAACTCTCTATTATGACGTTTTTGTTCTTCTAATGCTGCTTTCTCTGATTTATTTTTATTTACTGCTTGGACAATACCAGCTGTCCCACCTGCAACACTTCCTGCTGCTGCTATGCCTCCTATTATTAGTGGAATTAATGGGAGAATTCCACCATTCTTTTCTTCTTGTAATTGAATATTCTCTATCATTGGTTTACTTATGTAATACTTTTTTTGTTAATCGTAATAGTTTTAGGGGTATTTTTGTCAACAATATTACGTAATTTTAATTCAACAGTTTTATTATTATTACTTTTCGCTTGCGACATTTTTAATAAAAAAATTTTAAGTTACGAAAATTTCCAATCTATTGTAGTTATGAAAAATTTTTAAGTTAAGAATTTTTAATCTATTCTAGTTACCAAAAACTTTTAATCTATTCTAGTTATGAAAAAATTTTAAGTTGCCAAAAATTTTTTAATCTATTCTAGTTATGAAAAAAAATTAACTTATCCTTACCATCTTTCCATTAAGAATTTCAATAGAATATTTTACATCTTCTAGCAATAAACCATCAGCCATCAATGAAGTTGTGGAATCTTTCTTTTCAATATTAATTGTTACATCACAACCAGTCTTGATAATATCTTCAGATTGTGCACTTAAATCGAAACAGAAAACAGGATATAAATGTCTCCAATCTCCAGGAGTTAATTGTGGTTCAACTCCAAATTCTATACAACGATTTCGATAAGAATCATATCCTTCCATAAATTGATTATTGGTATCATCGAATCTTAATGGATCAATTGGATATCGGGTTTGATTTAATGAAACTTGTAAACTTCGAATTGTATTACTATGGAAGAGATTATTGTTCTTATCAAAACTTGGAGAATTATTTCTTTGAAAAGTTAGTAATAAATATCTTGGAGTATTTGAAGTTCTAATAAAATGCCAGTTAAATCTTTGCTCTGAAAATGTTACTGAACTAGCAGTTCTCTTTAGAAAATTTACTGGAATTGGTTTGTTAGTATTTAATCTTTTTGCAATAGCTGTTTCAATCTCTAAACTAGGAGTAATATGCTTAATCCACCATTCAAGTCTATCAATTTTTAAATATGCTTTTTTTCCAGTTTTACCGAAAAAGATTAATTCATTATTTGCTGTACGATGAATTATTAATTTAAATTTTAATTGATATGATATTTTATCATAATCTAAGTATCCGAATAATGGAGACAATGACCAATTAACTGTCTGTTTACTTTTCTTGTTAAATTCACGTCTTTCTTTATATGCATTATTATTTGTTTTATTTAAATGTTTTGCAATATTTTCTACATCTTTCGCAATTCCTGCGGCATCTGTTCCAGCGTGAGTTAAATCATCAACAATTATACCATCATTAGTATCAGGAAACCAACCTTCGATTTCATACTTTTTATTATTTTCACCAATTGTTACAAATCTAAGCATTGTATCAATTACACCTGGAGAATCACTTATTGTTTCTATATTTTGAGTTGCAACATCTAAACGCATTTGTGTAAATAATTTTGGAAAGAAATTATTCTCTAATGCAATATTATCGGTTTCTGGTAATGGTGTTGTAAAATTGGCATCACTATATAAAGAATATTCACAGTGTAAAAATGAATCAGGTAGATATATATAACTCTGCTGATTATCAACTTCAAAAATTAAATCTCCTCCAGTATTTACTCTACTGGAAGATCCGGGATTCATAGCAATTCTTATATAGTCATTCTTTTTTTGATTATTACTGACGAACGGAGGATCGTCTAATCTAAATTTATTTTCGATAAGCAAAGACATTTTTATAAAAAATAATTTGACTTTTTGTTTTTCTCACAGACAGAAAAAATTTTACTAAAAAAATTTTACTAAAATTTTACTAAAAAAATTTATTAAAATATGATTTTAGAATTTTGCTAGACCAGCTCCGCTACAGCTTTGCTGGTTAGACCGAAGGTTGCTGCTCACGCCATTACCTCTTATTTCTTCAATTGAACGTTTTATGGCTACGCCTGATTTCTTCTTATGTTTACTATCAGACGGAGCTCCGCTCCTCAAGGCTTCCCCAACAGCTATGTTAGCAATTTTGTTTTTTGTTTCCTCTGAAAGTTTTTTTAAATGTTTTAGTTCTTCAGAATCATACCTAATTTTACGAATAGCTTCTAGTTGTTTTAATTCGTTTTGAGACTTAACAGCATTTGATATTGCACTAGCTGTACTACCTATAGCAGCTGCTCCTTTTGCAGCAGATGTAATCAAATCTTTATTATTTTTAATTAAGTTAACGATACTTCCAATACCAGAAAAGATACCATCCCCTTCTTTTTGAATTGTTTCTACACTGTCATAATGATAAACAGATTTTATAGATGGTTCATGAGCAATTTTTTGATTTGAAGCAAAATGTATAAGATTGTGTTTATAAATTATAGGCATTTTTTAGGATTAAATTTGACTTTTGGGAAAAATATTTACGATCGGCTGAAGCCTCGAGGAGCTTCGCTCCGATTGGTTAGTAACCTGAGGACCTTTGGTCCGATCGGCTAAAGCCTCGAGGAGCTTTGTTCCGTTTAAGATTTACTTTTGTGAATGTCCAACAACTTCGTGATAACTTTATTAATTTTCTTTTGCACTTTATCTATTGCGTCAAGTAGCGTGTGATGTACTTTAATTTCTTTTCTATTAACTTGCATTTTCTCCTGATTCATCTTCAACCCCGTTTTAAGAGCATTTAACTTAATTTTAAGAACATCTAGTTGTCTTTTAACAGAATCTAACTGTTCTTTATTTTCTTTAGAGTTTTCTTGTAAATTTTTCTTTAATTCATTTTCTAAATTGATTTTAAGAGTTTTCATTTCATCAACTCTTTGATTAAGTGAGTTTACTTCATTTATTATTCTATTCATCTTTTTCATTTGTTGAGTAATTTTAGAACTCAATTCATCAACACTTTTTTGGAATGTAGTTTGTAACTGCTTTAATTTTTAATTCTTTCAGGTAGTTTTTCTATTTCATCTTCTAATTGTTCTTTCAATAGTTGTATCTGATGTTTATTTTTAATGACTGCAGATTTTAAATTTATAGAAAGTAATATTAAAATTTTTGATTGTTCTGAAATCTTTTTAAAAAGTTTTGCTATATCTGCTTCTAGCTCTCTATCCTTTTTATCAAGTTTTAATAATTTTTCGTTTAATGATTTGTCATTAAGTTTAAGCAACTTTAATTCATTCATCAGTGGAACCAAAACATCGTTTATATTTTTTTCTTTTAAGTCATTGATTTGTGTATCAACATATTGTTTATTTGTCAACTCTGTATTTTGTTGCGGAAGAATAGAAAGATGCAATGGACCAGATAAAACGTCTCCAGTTTTCATGATATAATTTTCTATCTCTATTTCTAATTCACGATTATTCGGGGTATATGCACCTCCACCAACATTTGGTATCATCATTTTTAAAACAATAAAAAAAATTTTTTTCTAATAAAAATTAAAAAAATCAAATTTTTTCTAATAAAAATAAAAAAATGAATAAAGCAAATTTAAAAAAATTATATTCGTCCGCATCATCCTGTTCTTCTTATTCGACGAGATCAACGGGATTTGAAAATAAATGTTTTGATAATAATAATAATAATAACCCATGTATAGATGTAAATATTTTATTTGAATTACAAGCAGAAATATTTAGAGAACAGACTAAAGGTTTACCTTCTATAGAAACTAATTATTGTATTTTCCCAGGAGACCCGTTTATTAAATTTATGGATATAGTAAGTAAATATAATGATGTAGCTTATGTTGAATTAAATAAAAAAAATATGGTTATAACAGGTCATAATAATGTTTTCGGTTTTATTAGAGCAGTGTTGCCAATTAGTAATACTGATTGGATAGAAACTAAAATTATTTATTATATTAATGTAACTGAATTAGTTAAAAAATTAAAATCTTTTTCCAAAGAAAAAATTAGATCATTTGTTGATGAACAAAATCAATATAACATTCATATAGAGAGTAAAAAACATAAAGAAGAATCATTATGTCAAGTTTATTATAGAGACACATTTTATAAACAAGAAACATTAGAAATGCCTCAAAGATATGATGATGATACTTATATAGGATTATATTCAAACTTAAATATTAATTTGTTAAAATCTTAACAAGAGATTTAAGCTCAACAAGAGAAAATTTATATGTGGACAACACCTGATACTATTAACAATGTCCATAATCATAATAAACGAACCGAAGGTTCTAGGGCTTTGCCCGATCTTAAAGAATCTTATGATAATAATGATGATTCTGAAACACCTGAAAAAGGTGTAAATGGTAAAAAAGATTATAAAAATATTAGTGATTATAAAAATTTAAGTGAAGAAAAATTTATATCACATACTGATGTACATGATATTAATACTACATATAATCAAAATTTATCTAAATTTCATTTTCTTACAATTGAAAATAGTAATGATGGAATAGTTGAAGATACTGTTAGACAACTATGTGTCGGGTCTACAAAATTTAAATTAGGATTTACATCTAATCAATTTAAAATTTTATCATCTTTAATAAAAACTAAAAGTGATTCAGATTATGGTGGTGTTATTAAATTTTCCAAAAGAGATCAAAGACCAATATTTTTCTCTATTATATTATTATCAGATAAAAAATGTAATTTAGAGTTAGATATTCCAATAAGAGAATGGTATCCTATCAGGGAATGGCATCCTATACCAAAAAGTGTAATTTATGATGATGAAGAATCAATTTATGATGATGATGAAGAATCAATTGATGATGATGATGAAGAATCAATAGTTAGTGAAAATAAATTTAAATTATCTTTTGATAAAACGTTATATGATAAAACTTAATATGATAAAACTTAATATGATAAAGAAAATAAAATAACTTAAGAACGTGAAATACATAATAATATAAAATAACACTCAAGTCCTTGATATTAGAATGTTTATATCTAAAATTAAAACACAATTTTTTCTTTAAAAAATAAAAAAATGGAAAATACCAAGTTTTATTGTAACTTATGTAAAAAAAAGTTGCAAACAAAAAGAAGTTATCAATCTCATTTAAATAGTAAATTGCATTTACAAAATGTAGATCGAGTTGATGAAGGAAATATATTAAAATTAAATAAAAGTTAAAAAAATGTTTGATGATTATTCACATTCGGAATATAAAAAAGTTTTTAATAGTGAAGATGAACATGTACCAGATGGAAGATATTTATTTAGCGATACTGATGAATTTAACGAAATAGATGAATTAAACGAAATTAAAGAAACAGATGAAGCTGAAGGAACCGATGAAGCCTTAACAGATATAAAATATTCATTTAATGAATCTGTTGAACATAATGAAACCGATGAAACTTTTTCTGATATTCTAACCAACTTTTATAATATATTTAAGAAATCTTTCAAATGTTATATGAATGTAGAAGTACTTTATACAAAAAATGGACCTGATGGAATTCCTGAAGAAATAATACAAGGACATTTTACAAATTCACAAGAAACTCATAATGTAAATGATACACAACCCATATTTGAATCGATGATACTTAAATTAGAAAATTGTATAATTAAAGCCCAGTTACGTGAATCTGGTTGGAGATTTGTTAAAATACTATCTAAGAAAATAGTAATTGATAAATATGAAAATAATACTGGTGGTAGTTATGTTCCTTTGCCTTTCAGTTCACCGCAAATAATCAACATAAAAAATGAAGATGATTATTGTTTTCTGTGGAGTATTATAGCACATTTACATCCTGCAGAATATCATAAAGAAAGACTAAGTCATTACAATAAAGAAGAATACATAAATGAATTTGATCTTTCTGATGGCTTACAAACTTTAAATGAAATTTTACAAAAATGTAAAACAGATTATCAACTACAAACAAAAATGTTACTACAAGAATATCACCATAAATATCAAAATAAGATAGAAACGATACAAAAATTAAATGAAGAAAATAATGAAGACAATAAAGAATTAAATAATGAAGAAAATGAAACCAATCAAAAAATAAATGAATCTTTAAAAAAATGTCTACAACAATATAAAGAACAATATGATAGAGAATATGAACAGACAAAACAACCAGCACAAGCAAATATATTATATTATCAGGGTCATTTTATATTGTGTAAAGATGTTTCTATATTTACAAAAACTTCAGATAATGCTAATTTTCCTTGTCTCCAATGTATGACGAGCTTTAGAACTAAAGAAGAAATGAATAGACATTTGGAGAATTGCCAACAAAATGAAGCAGTTGAAAATACTTTTCCTAAAGATGATTATTTAATATATAATAGACATTATTTGAAAAATAAAGTACCCTTTACTATTTATTGTGATTTTGAAGCATATAATGTTAATATGACACAAAATCACGGGACATCGGAGATGTCTTCCAGGGCTTCTCCCGATTCTGATAATTGTACGGGACAAGCCCTAGAACCTTCGGTTTGTAAATATGAAAAAAGTGCATCTGAACAAAGTAAAGAAAAATATTGATTTTTAACAAAAACCATTATGTTGGGGAATGTACATTCATTCAAATTATCCTGAATGATTTAAATCAGAATATTTTCAATACTATGGTGAAGATAGTTCAGAAATGTTTACAAAGAAAGTAGAAGAATTACAAGGTCGCTTTTCACAATTGCTTGAAACAAATATACCAATGCTTCCATTAACGGATGAAGAAAAAATTAATTTTGTTAATGAAACAAAATGTTATTACTGTGGAAAAGAATTTACAAAAAATTATAAAAATGGCAAAGGTAGATATCTTGACAAGCGAAGCGATGGCTCTGCCGTCAAAGTAAAAGATCATGATCATCTAAATGGATTATATAGAGGTCCAGCACATAATTCTTGTAATCTTAATGCTAATAAATTTAAATATAACTTTGTTCCTTTATATTTCTACAATGGTTCTAAATATGATTTCCATCTAGTAATGAAAGATTTATTTTCATCTGAAAAATTACAACTACAACAAATAAATGTACTATGTAAAACAGAAGAAGAATATTTTTCAATGCAATTAGGTTGTATTAGAATTTTAGATGCATTTAGATTTTTTACTCCTTATTCATTAGATGTTATGGGAAAAACTTTGAAATCTGAACAATGTAAAATATTAAATAAATATAATTTAAAACCTTTGAAAGGAATATTTCCGTATGAGTACATAACTGGAGATAAAACCTGTGGTTCACAGTCGAAGACTGATTTTAATTCTGTGAATAAAATTATGGAAAAAAACAACTTCCTCCAATAAATAAATTTAAATCAACATTAAGACAATCACAATTATCTGACGAAGACTATGCAGAAGCTGAAAAGAATTGGAGAGAGTTAAATTGTAGAACAATGTATGATTATACAATGAAATATCTTCAGATAGATGTATTAATACTAGCTGATCTTTTCGAAAACTTTCGTGATATGTGTTTAGAATATTACGGAATAGATCCATGTTATTGTTATTCTACACCAGGTTTAACATGGTTGGCAGGATTTAAACATACAAATGTTAAACTTAAACATTATAAAGAAAATACATATGATAAATTATTATTTTTTGAATCTGGAATTACAGGTGGAGTTTCATCAGTTTTAGGTAATCGTTATGTACAGTGTTACAATAAAAAAGTAAATCCTGATGATTATGGAATAATGAAACCTTTATCTCCAGAAGAAAGTGATCAGTTTATAAAATTGTTTAATCAAAATATAGAAGGACTTATATCAAATGAAGATAGTCAAGCAGCAGTTGATGAAATCATGAGAGAAAACTATTTGTTATATTATGATTTTAATAGCTTATATTCTTCTTGCATGATACAAGAATTACCAACAGGTGAGATGGAATGGTGTAATATTCGTGCGACATCAGAGATGTCTGCTAGGGCTTCGCCCGTTCTAGATTATCAAAAAACATATGATGGAAATTATAATCATGGTTATATATATGAAGTTGATTTAGTATACCCTGATGAAATAAAAGATAAAACAAAATATTTTCCTTTCTGTCCCGAAAACAAAATTCCCAATATAAAGATTTTTCAGATTATCAAAAATCTTTAATTCCTAAAAAATACAGTACAACAAAAAAACTTATGTTAACACAAAGCAATAAAGGAAAGTATGTTGTTGAAGGAAGAATGCTAGATTGGTATTTAGAACATGGAATGATTCTCACCAAAATACATCGAAAACTATTTTATCAAAAATCAAGGTGGTTAAAAAATTATATAGAGTTCAATATTGAAAAACGTAAAATAGCTAAAAGAAATAAAGATGATTTTGGAAACGTGTTCTTCAAATTAATGAATAATGCATTTTATGGTAAGACTTTAGAAAATGTGCGTAATAGACAAAATATTGAAATAGTTTATGATAAAGATAGGTTTCAAAATTTAACAAGGAAACCTACATATAAAAGAACTACTAGATTTAGTGATGAACTATGTGCTGTACATTTACGTCGAATTAGCGTAAAACATGATAAGTTTAATTTCATTGGTTTCACTATATTAGAATTAGCTAAACTATTTATGTATAGATTTATATATGATTATTTAGCACCTGCTTATGGCAAAAACTATAAATTACACTTTACAGATACCGATTCTGTTTTCTTAGAATTAACAATACCGTATAATTCTACACTTGATGAAGAAATAGATAAAATAAAAGATATCATTCATCCTTCTGATATATGTAAAGTAAAAGATGAATTAGAAGGAAATGAAGATTTCATAACAGAAGCTATATTTTTAAAATCTAAATATTATTGTTATAACACAACTAATAATATTAAAACACATAAAACATTAAAAGGAATTTCAAAGGCATCAGTGGCTAATCAAATAACATTTCAAGATTATAAAAATGTATTATTTAATAATGAAATAAAAACAGCATGTAATTATAGACTTAATTCAAAGAAACATAAAATGTATTTAAAAGAAGAACATAAATTAGCATTAGATCCATTTGATGATAAAAGAAAAATTTTACCTGATGGAATAACTACTGAACCTTTTTAATTTTCTAATTTCTAAGATAGACAAATTTGATATATATATAAAATAAAAAAATATTATAACACTATATTTGTATATTTTTATCACTCGCCAAACAATTGTTCGATAACTCTATCATGAATTTTTTTATCAATATTAATTGTGATAAATCCATAATCTTTTGACCAAGCATTGTTACACGATTGTTTAAATTCATCTTTATTTCTTACGCATAAATCTCTTAACAAATCACTTAAGTTTCTTGCATTTATTTCAAATAGTATAAATATATTTGCATTCTTTCTAATAACACTTCCATCTAATGAATACATACTTTGTGTTAAATAAAATACACTACCGTTATTATGTCTACCTCTTGTGAAATAATTTCTCTGAACTGACTGATTTCTATCATTAACACAATCATCAAAAATTACACAATGTTTCATTGTTTTATCTAGTTTACTAGGATCTTGCATATTACCACTATCATCTATTAATTGTATCTTTATATGCTTATTTTTATTGGATTCTACTAACTGACTATTTTTTGCTGCTTCTTCACACCACGAACTTATTTCTTCTTCATCTTCAGATTTTTCATATTCTTTGAATAATGAAGCAATTGCTGTTTTTTTAAGATTATTTTCAAATCCATATTTTAAAAATTGATAGACGGGTTGTTCTGCTGTTGTTGTATAAATTATAAGATTGTTATAATCCAAAAAATTTGGAGTCGTTAAAATTTTAAATAATAGATATGTTTTTCCACATCCTGATCTTCCGCAAATAACTGACAAAACTTTATTAGATAAATTTGGATGATGATTAAATTTAAGTTTTTTTTATTAAATGGAGGTAGTTCACTCATTTTTTAATAAAAAAATATATTTTTATTTTATTTTTATTTTTAAAGAGGAAGAAGAAAATTAAACTTCTCTAGCTTCGCGTGGAAGTTTATACCTCCCGAACCAAAAGATCTATCATAATCTCTTCACCTCCAAAATTTATTTCTTGTCCTTTTTCATCAGTGATTCTAATGTTAATGTTGTTAATAGTTTTTCTTGTAATAGGGAAATATATTATTGTTTGTGGAATTACATTTAATCTATAACCAATGGGTACAGTAAAAGCTGGAAAACTGAATATTAAATTTGATAATTTACCATTTATATAACCTCCTTCAATAATGTCACAATGTACAACAATTGAATTTATTTCAGTTATTTTTGGAATCTTCTCACCTAAATGATAACCTTGACTATAGGTTTGTTTATTAAATCCTAATAGCTTTGACAATGATCTATCATGATTAAAATCAACTTGATGATTTTCGTCTAAAGTAAGAGAAAATTTATTAACTGCCGGTTCAACTGCAAAATGTAATTGTTTCTTATCTTTAAATGGTATACCTAAATGTCTCTTAATTTCATTTGATATTGATTCAACTTCGTAAGAACCAGGAAGAAAAGTAAGTATTTTCCACGTTTTGCCTTTATCAGTAGAATATCTAAATTGATCATTCACATCTTTGATAACGTTTTGAATAGTGTTAAATGTAGAGAAACTAGTCAATGCAATTTGATAATTTCTATTTTGCTCCAAATGTAGAATGGGTTCTAAATTACAAGTGTGTGATGAAGTAGTTGTTATAATTTTTAACGTCGTACTAAATTTTGATGAACCCAAAATCTCTGTCAAATTTTCTAAATGATTATTAATTTTTTCAAAATCTACTGATGATAATTCTCTCGAAGACATTTTTTAACTAAAAAATTTAAATAAATATTATAGATAAAAATCGTAGATAAAAATCATAGATAAAAATTAGTAACAACATATTTCAGCTACACTTTTATAATCCTCTTCATTTAGAATCTTCTTTTCTAACAGTCTTTTCAATATAGCATGAATTTCATTGAAACTAGAATTATGTCCTTCTTTTATTGCAGATATTAAAATATTTAATCTATTTAGTAATTCTTGTGGATCATCTGATAAAAATACAGTTGTTTCTGTTTTCTGATTTTCAGATAAACCGTTTCCTACTTTAACTCCCGTTGATAATAAATTTTCTAATTGTTTATAACGTCTAAGAGATTTTACTGCACCAACTCTGTCTAGCATAGCTTTATATTTTATAAGATTTTCTACAGCATAATTATTTAAATCTGCTCCTCTTAAAAGATTAACAAAATTTCTATCTAAATTAAAAGGAGATTTATCTGGTGAAAAAATTAAACCTCGAAAAGGTTGTGGAAATATTTCTTTTTGTCCGAGATAAAATCTAGGTATTGTTTTTCCATCTATAAATGAAATAGAATGTTCAAATTGCATAGATTTTGGTAATTTCTTATTAATGTTTGATTCTAGTAATCCATAGTCATCTAATATAGTTTAGTGCTCTGGATCTGTTATATCAATTTGTTTATCATTATTTGTAAGTTCTTTTTCAAGAGTTTTAAATGGTTTCATAGTTTTTTCAAAATCAGTTTTTACTTGCTCGGTTTGCTGCATTTTTTCAAACATATCAGATTGAATACCAGCTTTTATCATTCTATGTTGAAGATGATTTTCTTTCATAATATTTCTTTGTTTTATTAACTCTTCTAATTGTTTTATTCTTTTAAAATTATCAGCTCTAATTTTATCCATTTTTAAAATATAATATTTGAATTTTGTGGTAACATTGGAATACAGCAAAAACATTTTACTGAACAAATTATTTTTTTATTGCTTTGTTGTCTGACATCTTTTCGCTTTAAGTTTTGTTTAATAAAGTTTTGCTTAAATTTTCGCTTAAAGTTTTTAGCTCTTCTAAAAAAATTTTGTCATTTTCTTCATTAGAAATTTTACCATCACTCGAAATTTTGCCATCCTTTTTATTTTTATCACCAACTTTTTCTGACTGTGATTGAAATGATATTTTATTAGCTTCATTAGCTATTTGATCAAATTTTTCAATCTCATCTAACGTAATAACATTATCATCACATACTCTTTGAAAGTAGTAATGTAATTTGTCATAAACTTCTTTAATATGTAAATGCTTAGTTTTTAATGATTTTCGTTTCTTAGTTATTAAAGATTTATCTAACATTGTAACAAGTGAAGTTGCAAAAACACCCGTACCTGTTAAAGCTGTAGCAACTACTGGAATTACTAAAACACCTGAAGATATAACAATTGTTAAAGCACCTAAACTTATTGTTAAGAATATGCCAATTCCTTGTGTTACATTCTTAACTTTACTCCATCTCTTTCTTAATTTTTTATAATGCTCTAATCTTAATAATAATTGAGATTCCTTATCTTTCATATAACGTACTCTATCTTTGTGTTTTTCTTTATTCATTTTTTCAATGTCCATTAAAGTAGAACTACGTTCATATGATAACGAAGGATATATTCTTGCGGTTTCTTCCACTTTTGTTTCATCCATTTTTAAAGAAATATTTTTAGTCACATGATATATTTTAAAAACCTGAAAGATGGAAGAAATTCATGAATTTGAAATTCTCAACTTTTCTGATTTTCGGTGTCCTGGAACGGTCATGATTTTCAAGGTAAAAATTGTAATTCTCAAATTTGAGATTCTTAACTTTTATGATTTTCGGTGTCCTGGAACGGTCATGATTTTAAGGGTGAAAATTGTAATTCTCAAATTTGAGATTTTGAAAAATTTGAAAATTGGGTATTTTTAAAAACGCCTAAATTGATGAATTTAGGTCCTCATAACCTGAAAAATGACCAAAATTCATGAATTTAGACCATTTAAAAAGTACCATTTTTTGAAAAAACGGTATCTTTAAAAACGACTAAATTCATGAATTTAGGTCTTAAAAACCTGAAAAAGGGTCTAAATTCATGAATTTATGTCGTTTTTAAAGATACTATTTTTTGAATTTTATGGTGTCCTGGAACGGTCTAAATTCATGAATTTAGGTCTTAAAAACCTGAAATAATGACATAAATTGATAAATTTAGTCGTTTTTAAAGATACTATTTTTTTGAATTTTATGGTGTCCTGGAACGGTCTTTTGCCCATTACTTGACACACCCTAATAGACAGTTCATCCGAGAGACTTGGTGGTGGAACAGTAAGGTTCTAGAGCCCACGTTGATGCTTGCGGAAGAACAATAAATGCCGAAAAGTTGAAAGTTGACGCGAAAGACCGTCTGATTTCAACACTTTTGGCTGCTGACGAAAAAGAAAAGAAGATAGGGATGATGCTGAAAAGAAAATGACTGTTGAGAAACAATGTAAAGAAAACAACTGTTGAGAATATGCTACTTTTGTTATATGATATTCTAGTTCTATGATACGTCGTTCTCACATCATATATTTGTAAATATCATATAATCTTCATAAACCTAAACATGTTTTCTATGCTATGTAGCAAATAATGCAAACATGCAATGGTAATGTGCATGTACATAAAGCATATCAAATATATCTTACATGTACATAATAAAATATCATTTAGTAATTTATAATTTAAATTATAATTTAAAATTAGAAAAAAATGTAGTAATACGTGCTTTAGTACAACTTGTATTACTGAAAGGTGAAAGCAATTCATAATGATTTTCTTGTTGGTATTTTATTACGTTGGACAGTCTTGATGGCAATTCTCTTTTCTTGTGTGATTTAATAAGATTCAAATACATGGTCTTTTTTGAAATATTCCTGCGATATTATGTTAGCAAAATCAATGGGACTTTATGGGAGTTTTATCTTCAATGTGCGGTGTCTTAACGTTATCGCTTCACCTGTCCAATGAGAAGTGCATGCTACAAAAGTAAATAAACTCTATATCCACAAATTATTTAAATACTCCATATCTGAGTAATACAATTGATATAATCCTCATAATCTCTGTATTTTTACATACTTGCTTTTCGGATGACCTATGCGAATATATGCAACCTTAATTGATTTACTATTGATATAAAAGCATTGCAAGCATTTACATGTATGTTATGTTAATGTTATGTTATCATTAGGAAATGAAAGCCCGTCCAAGATGTTAATCTCGGGTTTTATCTATGTTTTCTAAGATAAATGCATAGCCTTCATGTCTACGCATACTGTAATAAAAATTTTCAGGGCATCATTGATTTTGTGCTAATTAATCAAAATATATATGAAGGTGTGCATGACAGCTCTCTAATATTCTTGAAATAATTCATTCAAAGAAATACCTTAAATTGCATTTAATTGATAGTTATGGAGAACAAATTTTGTATGATAGACTACTGAGAATAATGTGCGTATTCTTATTACCTTATGGATAGCTGTTTTCATTCAATGTAGAAGGGAATTGGCCCTACAGAGACTGCAACCCGTCCAAGGTAGGTAGCATTTAATCTATATCAAGCTAAGTTGCTTAGTCTCAATGTAAAAAAAATTAAGTTGTTATTCATCATCCTATGCTCACCTATCATTGGGTTGACCATGCTGGCGAAGCCAGCAACATCTGGCGGGTAGGGTAGTAGTGATTTCTAGTGTTAAGCATCGGCTCAATGAGGAATTGCATATTTGTATTGATATTTATAGAATTTGAACCATCTCAAAGATATCAATGACGTATTACCATAGAATCCATAGTATCATCATTCAAGCAATACAAGTTGTACTAAAGCACGTATTACTACATGAAAATACTACATGAGTATTCACGTTATGATAATTCGAGTAGCCTAATTGTAATGTCAATGGGTTATTCTGTTTTGGCGACTATGCCATCTATTGCCTTTTAATCCTCCATGACTATTAGCTTCTATGTTGGCAATGAATACATTTGGAGAGCGCGTCAGCGCTCTCCAAATGTATTCATTGCTGTTTCTGACTTTAATTTATTTGGTATGTTATGTTGGCTGGGCGATTATACTATCCATCATTCCTAAATGCTTGTTGGCAATAAATAAATTTGGAGAGCGCGTCAGCGCTCTCCAAATTTATTTATTGCTTCTTCTAACATTGATTTCCTTGGTATTTTGTGTCGATTGGCGACTATGATGTCCATCATTCTTTAAATCTTATTATTTTCTATGTTGGCAATGAATAAATTTGGAGAGCGCGTCAGCGCTCTCCAAATTTATTCCTTGCTTCTTCAAACATTAATTTCCTTGGTATTTCATTAGGTGATTCTATGCAAAGGGTTGTTGATATTGGCCTGCTTTTCTTATATTAAGATGCAGTCAAGGCAAGTTTGAGGGCGTGATAGCACCTTTACTGATGCCTTCATTGCTGACTGTTGGTCAGTCTTTGAACGGGAATCTCCAACTGTTCCTATTATTATCAACCCGTACAGAAAAAATTGGTATGAATCATACTATGAAACATTCGTATGAAACATACTATGGACATGTAACGCTCTGTCGGGCCATACCCTGGCATACATATGATTCATACTATGACTTTACATAGTATGAAACTTAGTATGAAGCATACCCTAAATCATACTGAGCAAAATCATACTATGAAACATACCATGAAAAATCATATACGTATTCATACCAGACACACTGTGAAAACGTAGTATGAATAATGGTATGGAACAGACGTATGAAGCATACTATGAAACATACTATGAACATGTAACGCTCTGTCGGGCCATACCCTAACATACGTACGATTCATACTATGACTTCAAGTAGTAACCCTATCCCAGGCGCAAGTCCAAAATGCGAAATGCTGAGTCATCCCCCCCTCTGGAAGGAAGTCGTCAAGTATGTGCTGGGAGGAATGGGTCCGAGAGGAGGAAACAGGTCCCTCCCTCTGGAAGGCAGGAAGGAAGGACCTGTGAGGCAAGGAAGGAAGGTGATGTGTGAGGGATAGAGTTGGAAAAGGGTGGGTGCTTGGGATGAGAAAAGTTGGAAATCGTCATGAAGGAGGGTTTGGATGTGAAAGTGGAGTTTAGATGTGGAATCTGCGTGAAATGTTGGGTGAGGAAGGAAGGCGGGAGGAGTTTTCCTGAGAGGCAAGGGGGTGGAGCGGTAGAGTTGGAAAAAGGCGGGTGTTGGATGTTTTGGGATGAGAAAGTCCATTTTTCGTCATGAAGGAGGGTTCGGATGGGAAAACGGAGGCCAGATTCGGACTCTACGTGAAATGTTGGGTTAGGAAGGATGTTTCCAGCGACATCGGAGAGAAAAAGTTTTGAAGACGCCCCCCCCCACCCCTCCTGTCAGACTTCCAACTTTGGTGGTAGGGATCGTAGAAAGTCGTGCAATAGCTCATTTGAAAGCTAAAAGTGAGAAAAATGCAGTGGAAAGCTCAGTTTGGACCACTTTTCGTGGGTTGAGGGAGAAAAATGGCAGGAAAACGTCAGAGTTGGAAAAAGGCGGGTGTTGGATGTTTTGGGATGAGAAAGTCCATTTTTCGGGCAGAAGGAGTGCTCGGATGGGAAAATGGAGTGCAAATTCGGACGTTTTGGCCAATGTTGGGTCTAGGAACTTCTTCCCAGCTCAATCGGCGAGAAAAAGTTCTGACCCCCCCCCCTCGGCAGCGATCTTCCAACTTTGGTTCCAGAGATCATAGAAAGTCGTGCAATAGCTCATTTGAAAGCTGGGAGTGAGACAAATTCAGTGGAAAACATGGCTTGTTCCTATCTGCCTTCGCTTAGAGGTGAGACGCTATTGAAAATTTTGGACCTTGGCGAAAAACGACAGAGTTAGAATTTTTGCGATGGCTGCGGGCTGTAGAGCCAAAACGAAGCATCGGATGGGAAAATGGAGGGCAGATTCGGATTCAGCATCAAATTCTACACTGAAATGGTGAATTTCCAGCTCAATCGGAGCACTAGAATCGGAGATAGACGGATTTAAATATTTGGATGATGGGTATTACGTCATCAGCTGATTGCCACAAACTATATCAGTGGAAACTCTGCTTGTGGAAATCAGTTCTCCTCCCGACTGGGTTGGAGTAGATGAACTCCGGAGCTCCGATGATAGCATTGGAAATCTGAAAAACCGGGTTTCTTTAAGAAACCGACTTAGAGGTTTGCCAGGAGATGGCCTTCGTCTCCAGGCCATAAAAGACTCCAAAACTCTTGTAACTTTGCTTCTACAAGTCCGTTTGACTTGATTCAAAAAAGGTTCGGTCGCTATTGACCTGTCCTAAGTGATAGACTACTTATAAAATTTCATAAGTAGTGCTAAAAAGTTGAAAACTTTAAATTCACTAGTTTTGGAGGTTTTCTGGGTTTTTCGACCCTGCTGAAGTCAATGAAAGGATTTTTAATGATGTCTGAGCCAGTCTTCTCATGTCTTACCATGAGACAAGCGAGCAAGACACGGAGAGTTTTGCTGTAATATTCCACTGACAGGGTGTTCCTTCGGGACGGCGGACGATGCCGTAGTGAGAAGTGTGGCAAGGGAGTGTGTCATATTTTAGACCGAAACCGCTGGGGCAACTCATGTCTCATGTTGGGCATTTGACACAGTTCTCAACGTAGCACTTTGAACGCCAATCGGTTGAGTCTTAGCTATCTTGTCATGGGTGGCCTCTAAACATCTCCATTGCAAAACGCTTGTGAAGTTGCTATCCCTCTCTGCGGCTTGCTATCAAGCTGATCAAAGCAACGACTTGGGATGTTTCCTCTTGTAAATAACTCCACCGATTTTTATGTCAAAATCGGGACCCGGATACCAACACAGTGACATGACGCACGCTCTGTCCGCCCGAGGTTGGATTTGTGGGTCGAGGCCTTGGGGTTGGGATAAGATCCCCTCTGAGTAATGCCTGTAGCGGATTCAAGAGCTTAACACCCAAACGGTTGCTGGCTTGCTATCAGGCCTTCTTCGTCTAGCCTCAGTAACTCAGGGTTGGCAACGTCTATCGTTTGTCATTGTAACTTGGTAAAAATGAGATGGTTACTGCAGGCATTGACGTCAAACCTTTTCGCGTCATAGGGGAATCCGTCTTTGTGATGGGAGTTGCTAACGGAAAGCACGGTGACTGCCGATGCCCATACATGGTAAAACTGCTGTTGTCAAGTCAAAAGCACGGCCAAATAAGGAAAGTCTGAATCATGGCTTTGTGCTCGCTGGGTATATAAACCGCGTCTTCTCTCACAACTTCATTTTATACTCCATCATGCAGACGCCGAACACTCTAGTCAGCTCCCCTGACAAGCCTCGGTTAAAGCCGAGTAATTTATTTCAAGAGTTTTCGCAGATGGAAGAGCGAGAGAGATTGTGGAACAATCTTGCTCGAATTGGTTCATCGGCTGTTCATGATGATACCGATTCAACAGAGTGGGGCTATATACCGCCCTCTGACAGTCGGGTGGTGGTAGAGGAGGTCGATGCCGCTGACATAGAGAGACTAAGAGTCTCTCTCAGCAGGATCGGCCAGTCCCACCCAAGTTAGACGATAGTCTTTTTAAAAACATGAGATCAACTTTCATACATGCAACACATTCTTTCATCACCCTTCGTCGGGAACGCCCCATGAGCCCTCTTAAGGGCTACCTTCTAATGCAGCTAAAGCGGTCCCAAGCCCGCTACATATCTTCGGACATGGAATGCAGAGGGGAAGAATAAATGATGAATGGAATGAAGGGAGGACATTCATGCGCCACACGCAACACATCACAAACTTCTCTCTTTGCTAGTGAACAAGCTCTTGTCAGTGTCGTCAGAAAGTGTATCATGGTTTGCAAAGTTAGTGTAGTCAAATTTTTTTACTGTGACACCCTTTTGAGAAAGTAAAGTTTGATCATGACGTTTATTCGTGAGTGTCGTCAGAAAGTGTATCATGGTTTGTAAAAGTTTTACTGCTACACAGGTTGATGTATAGTTAGAAAAGTTTGATCATGACGTTTATTCGTAAGTCTAGTCAGAAACTTTATCAAGTTGTACAAAAGTTTTTACTGCCACACAGGTTGATGTATAGTTAGAAAGTCTGATCATCGAAGGTTTATTCACAAGTCTAGTCAGAAAGTGTATCATTTTGTACAAAGTTTTTACCGCCACACAGGTTGATAAAGTGAAAAAAGGAATCTTCATCTGAATTAGAATCATTCTGATTGGTTGTTGAGGAATTCATTGTTAAATAACTATATAAGTGAAACGATTGCAGCACTTCTCATTCACGTTGTACGATCGAACAGTCTAGTATGACAAATTTTTCTGAAGTCTTGAATATTTTCTACAAAATTTTCGAAGTTGTTGACGAGTGGGATGAAGACAAGTGTGAACAAGAGGAGGAGTCCCGCAAGAAAGTCGTCATTGAAAAAGTTGTGTGGACTGATGGTGAATTCACGCCAAAAACGACGCGTGTTAGAAATGTGCCCGACTCACCAAAACGGCCAAGGTGTTATAAAGTGTACAGTGACTTAGAGGTTATTCCGATTGACTTTTCCTCGCTGTAAAGTATATATGATTCAATTATAAATAAACCTACATGATACATGTCTTTGTTTTGCAATGTATTGATCTTGAAATGAAAATAAATGGAGGAATTTAGATATTGGGTTAGTTAACGCATTTATTATCGGTCTACTTTTCTATCAAAAGGGATCATACCATTAGAGAAGGTAGAAAGTGATTTTGTATACGTGCGGTATAAGGGTGACAAGCAGAACTCATGGCTCATTCTCAGATAACGTTCCTTCAAGTGATTCACCTAAATCATGTTTTATATCATGAACGATTTCTAGTAACTGTGTTAAGTGTCTAGATGATAGGATATCTTATTCTAACAATAGCTCCCAATCGATACTATGCTTACTCGATGATCCTTTCGAAGCCATGCAGTTTATATGAAGGAAAAGCAACACTGTCATGATACACATTTATTGAAAAGAAATAAAAGTAATACGTTTTGTAATAAGACGGTACATGACGTCTACTAAGTCAAACTCTTCTTGATTGCGGGGCTGACTAGAAGGAGAGAAGAGGTCTAGCCAGCTCCGGAGAGTCTCAATACAACGGTCCATCATGACGTCCTTTGGAGACACACTCAGAAAGACAGCCCTGATTGTATCACTACTGTCCTCTTCATCGTCGGAAATGATGATGATTTCCTCATCGAACTGCGGCGGCTCGACCTCACCATCGTAAATGGTTTTCACTTGCCTCTTGCGTGGGGCATTGGGCATGAGTAAGGCATAGGCGTTCGGTGGTGTATCCATTTTAATGATATTATGAGGAAATGGTCATTGCATCGCACTTATATAGATTCTCTCTCCCTGCTTCGCGCTCTGTCATTGGACGACAGCCATTTATCAATCACACTGCATCATTCTCATATATAAAGAAGAGTGTCTTGCATTTTACTATCATAGTCATGTCCGACACAGAGGGAACATTCACACCTCTTGCTACCTCAACTCCTACGAAGAAGGAAGTGGAGAGAAAGTTTCAACAAAAAGAGGAAGAGGAAGAGAGACAAATGATCGAAGGCTGCAAGCAGCTCACTCTACAAACGGTTGAGAGTGAGCCTTTCATAAACGAGGCTGACTTTCAGGAGTGAAAAGCCCTTTGATGAGACCAGAGAATGCCCCAAACGGTCTTTATGAGACCACGGCCTTAACAGCCACCTAATCAAGAAAGAAAATACATTGACTTCGCCACACGCAACATTAGTGATTTGATGTTATCTGACGAAAATGAAGTGTTAAGACAGTACGACCACCAATGAATTGAATAGGATTGCCACTATCATCATAGATACCAAATTTGCAATGGGATAATCGTGATACATAGACTGGAATGTATACCTTGTTCAGGAACTCCCTGTGCATGGTCACACCAAAGTCGCCACTGTCAATAGGAATATATCTTAAAAGGGGAGCCATTTGACCACCAACTTGTGTTGAATGGATAAAGTTAGTGTAAATGTAAAAGTGATTGATATTCATATCGAGCAAGGATGTTGAGCCACAATACTTCTCGTCGTAGAATATGTCACGTTTGAATCCTAAAATCTTTGTCAACTGTTTTGAAATGTGAATGACCGTTTTACCATGTACACTGATACAGAATGTATTTTCTTTAGGATCATAGTCAAAATGATATGAGTGTAGATTTGATACACCCTTGTTCAAGTATGTACAAACATCATAGCCATTGCTATAATGCTTTGGAGGTATCGGTAACTTTTCATTTGGCTTCCATGTAAGACTGGGACGTAAAACAGGGTCTGTACGTTTGAAATAAAGGACCATTCGACAATCGGATTGCTGTTCAGATGTTATTTTTACATTCCCCCATTCATGGTATGACCATAAGACGTCGGTTTTTAAAGAGAGCAAATCGCGAAATTTAGAATTGATGTGAACAAATCCAATGTGTGAACGCTAATAATCATTTCGGAAATCAATCCTTGCTTTATTGTGTACTCGAGTGATGGACATAGATAATCCATTTATTTCATTTACCTGTTTGATCAAGTCATCAAGAGTACCAGATTTAAAAAGCACAAAGCGCTCATGCATGCGATCAAGGGGAAGAAGGGTAATATTAAATTTTTTCCTGTGCCAATTTGGATATTTCTTAATCTGTTTTCATACTTTCATGGACACTTGAGCTCTCAGAGGGAAGGCACCGCCTCCTTTTACTTCTGCAAATTTTGCAATAGGTAGAAGGAAACGTGATTTAAGATTCAATATCTTTTGCAGAGGTCCACTCACATAAAATCCATGGGAAATAGTAGTCGGTCTCATGTAGAGTGTAATTTTATGTAGATTTGGATCCATCTGCCAGAACCATAGATCCTTTGCCAAATCATTCATAACATTCAATAGGCGTTGAATTTTCATATAATAGTATGATTGCTCTAAAAGATGACGGAATGATGGGTTTGTAGGTTGTTTCCATTTCAGGGGTGAAGCATTTTTAGCAATGGGTATGTCTGTATCTGCAGTGATAAATAAAGTAGGGCCATTTACAATCTCATCAACAGCTCGCTTTCCCCGACGAGTGTTTACTGTAGGAATGGAATTCCACTCTGCTACATGTTCATTCAAGTTGTAGGTATGTACTTTATCATTTCGCTCTAGTTTTGGAAAGTACAAGTCTTGATTCGTCGCAGTGCCTAATGTAATCTCTTCATTTGCGATGGTTCTTATATTATTCACATAGCTCAAATCTTGCAGGGCCACTTCCCAATCACCATTTAAGTCAATCGGCTGTGTTAAATCAGTCTCAAACTCAGCAGCTATATTTTCATACCGCTCAGGTTGAGCATTACTGGGAAACACTGCTGTTAACTCCATGTTAAAGTATCAACATAAAGCGTCGTTTGCTTAGGCGTTATGTCGCATGATATAACGAACTGCTGCTTTCAATCTATTCACAGTTAGGTACTTTCTGTTGTCCTAGGAATTTGGTTAAGAGTGATTGCCCTTTCACATAATGCACTCCCCTAAGTATGGTTGTACCGCCTTCTTTCATATTGCATATATCACCAAATATGACTTGATATCTTGGTCTTCTACGTTTAAAATCTGCAAGGGTATGAAATATTTCGCGTTTTATTGATGAGCTCACACGGCAGCTATTTTTTAATTCCATTGCAATGCGACGTACAGGATTGATCAAATCGATGCCACCTACAGGCGATTGCTTAAAGCCATAATCTGTTAACACCATTTCCCACGCATGACCCATTCGCTGACATAAAATCTGTAGTTTGTAAGCATGATTTTGCCAAGGATCGGCTATGCCGGAAAGAATTACATCTTCAATAGGTCTTGTTGCATGAATAGGGGATTTGATGAGACGAACTGCATCATCTAATCCTCGTCCCGCTAATGTCACTATAGCAAATGATAATATGATGATCAATCTTAACATGACTTCGTCCATTTCTTATGAATGTTTTACTTAAACGAGAAGACTAAGCAAACGTTTTGCTATGTCTAAAGCTAACCATGATTGCCAAGCTCTCTTCTCAGTGTCACGTTGCATGGAAGGCTCGACGCATTACCTTCTACGATACTCATCGACACGTTAAAATAAGTTTATCACCTTTTCAAATGGATAACCTGCACGATGCTTTACATATAATGCATCATCCAATGTACTACATCCCTCTAGGTGGGCGTCTATTCATTATTCGACGAGATTTCATTGCTCTTCATGATCAATATGGTGTTATCGTAATGACTGGTTATTAATTATTATTAATTATGTTATGACTGGCGTTGTTAAATCCCTAATCAATAACCGATGGGATGCTTTTCGAAGAGGAGATTTTGCGTCTTACAACCATTTAAAAGTTAAGGTTAAAGGTCAAATTGAAAGGGCAAAAACTCAATGGACTAAGCAAATGTTGAAGAAGAATTTGTGGTCAGCGATTCGAACGAATATTGGATCAAGTGACAAGCCCTATTGGAAAGATCCTTGCCAAATTCAGTGGTCCTGAAGAAGCTGTAGAACAAATAAACGCTAGTTTGAGTTCAAACTTTCAGCGACGACGAGTCGAACATCTTGTGACTCCGGATGTTGAGAGCATTACTTGGGATCTAAGGACTGATGAACTCTCTTTATTTCGACTGCTTAGAAATATGAAATGTGATGTATCTTCCTATGATATTCCTAATATCCTGTACAAAGAATCCGCTTTTCTTATCGCAAAACCCATGGCCCATCTATTCAACCTTTCCTTCATGCAGCGAATCGTCCCTGATACTTGGAAAACGTGTGCAGTCACACCAGTGCCGAAGGTCAGAAATCCCACTTTGCAGGATTTAAGACCAATCAGCATTTTGTCTACCCCTGCCAAGCTCATGGAGCGGGTAGTTCTTCAAACAATGAAAGAAAGACTGATCAAGCATTATGGTGATGCACAGTTCGGATTTCGTCCACAATCATCAACAACGTGCGCCCTTCTAAAACTACAGGACATAGTCTCAAGATTCCTGGATGAACCAGATACCTATGGGGTGTTGGTTATTTCGTACGATTACAAAAAGGCCTTTGATAAATTGCCACATTGCAATATTTTACAGAGACTAATTGACTGTTCTTTTCCCGGTGAGTTCATCGAGTGGATATCTTCGTACCTGGAAAATCGACAGCAGTTTGTTCGCATTGGATGTCATACCAGTGAACTCTCCTCCGTCACATCAGGAATTCCTCAAGGGTCCATCTTAGGTCCCTACCTTTTCTCTGTTACCATGGGTTCCTTTACTTGCAAATATCCCGATCGAGCCTTCCTCATTCAATATGCCGATGATACAAATATTTGCTTCCCATTATTTAAGGGTGAAAATAATCTAGAGATTATTAGAGATGAACACAAGCATCGTATTGAGTGGTCTTTTTCAACTGACCTTGAATTGAGTGACAACAAATGCAAATCATTAATAATCAGGAAAAAAAATTTTATTCAAAGGAATTTCACGCTACCAGGTGTGACACCAGTTGACACCCTCCGTATTCTTGGGGTCACGTTCAATTCTGAGTTCTCATGGTCCAACCATGTTGATAACTTACTGACCATTTCATCGCGTCGATTATATGCTTTTCGCATATTAAACCAATCGTGTTCAAAAAGTGAACTTCTAACCGTATACAACGCCTTGATTAGAACCGTTATTGAGTACTGTGCACCTCTGTTCCTCGGTATCTCGGTTACTGACTCCAATCGCCTTGAAATACTCCAAAAGCGCTTCCATCGTGTTTTATGTGGCAAAAACTGCATGAATCATTGTTTTCCATCATTGCAAGAAAGACGTGAATTGTTGTCCATCCGTATGTTGAAGAAAATAATGTTGCCGTCCCATATACTGCATAAATTTTTACCGACCGTTTCTGCATCAGGAAGATTTATTTTTCCAATTCATAGAACTGAACGTCTTGCACGATCGTTCTTTTACCGTGTCTGTGTGCTGTTCAATTCAGTAGAATCCAGATGAGGGGCTACGTGTTGACTCCTATCTTGAATGTTATTCTAACTATTAGTTAGGTGCTCTTACTTGAAGAACTGTTATCTTATGTTAATTCTGTATTTCTTTGGTAATTTGTCGATTTCCATTTCAACAAATATACATTCATTATTATTATTATTATTATACATCTCACATCCTCAAGTTGGAACAAGTATAGAGAACG
>CAJQUW010014640.1:0-10534 GCA_907163375.1 Prostheceraeus crozeri | reverse complement strand
TGAAGGAATTGTGGCAATCGAAGCACACTTTGCTGGAACTCAACATTAATCAGCAAGCGACGCACGCCTTTTTTCCTCTTTCTGTTATGGTATAAGGAATCCCTTTGTTGCCACCTTATAGGTTCTTTCGATCTGACGGCGACTTCGTATGTAATCATAACTTTTAGCAAAACCGAAGAAGATTAAACAAAATATTTAATTCTGTGATTCCGAACAGACGCCGGGCGTTTTTTGAAGGTGTTATTGTTCTTTTACACATAGAAAAAGTGACAATAAAACTCTAGACTGGATATTGCAAGGTTTCATGCAATACACTATTGTGGGCTAAAAATCTCCCGCGTTTTCAGTTAGATACACTTATCAAACGCATGCATCATTAGGTTGGAATCAGTCACATGTGCAATTAAAGATGTTCATTTGGCGGTTTCATTCCCCAACTTAGCTCCCCTAGATGTGCACTTGGACCTTCGTAGTCAATTTCCAATCTACTCAAACTATGGTTCTATATGTTTTCGGAGCTATCGTAGCAGCACACACTTCTCCGGTAAAGGGGGGTCTAAAACTTTAAAAATGTGTCCACTTATTGCAGGCCTATTTTTGCAGGCTAGCACCTTGGTGATACTAATTGATGCTTTCTTGCAGGATATTCTTTGTAATGATACTGAATTAAGTGCCAATGTCATAATCAAGGAACATTCAAACGTGCTTCAAAAATTTTACAAAATACAATAAATCGTGGTATAGTCGTCTGCAGGCCCTCTGATTTTGCCCTATACGATACGCTTGATTTCAATGAGGGTCTTCGCTGGATTTAGCATAAAGAAATAATTGATCCAATGCACTTCTGAAATGCTGCGGGACAAAGTCATACATGTATGTTTCCGCAAATAGTCGAAAGAGTGATCGATCGAGCAAAGTAACTAGGATTAGGGAGAGTCTGAATTGCCTTCTCATCAACACGTGAAGCCGGGTAAACAAATTCAAAACAGTGGTCTCTCGCCTGAATCTTGGGCATGAAAGTTTTGCGGATACTATTAGTGTCACGGGCTTTATTCATTGTTAAAAAGCGATCATATTTAGAAGTTTCATATGATAATAGGTAGACATTTACTTCATTTTCTATATTAGATATGTAATAACGCAGTAAACGTACGGTTTCTGATACACAGTTGTTATTCAGTCTTTTCGTTATTACAGCTTGATAAAATTGCATCTCTTGGCATGGCAAATTAAAAGATGATTATTCACTGTTGTTATAGTCTGAAGGCTTATTCTTATGAAAGGACATAGATCATCGATCGCCTTCAGGTGGATTGTCAGTTTGTAATGAATAAGTTTTACTCACAACTTATTTGCGAGATATCAACGTTCTTTTTTGCTTGCTTTCTTATGAACATTTTCAATCTAAATCCATTAATTTCATTAAATACCCTATTCAGAATTATTTTGAGTTAAGGATTTTGCCAGTCATTCAAGAGTTTATCTTCTACTTTAGTAAATGTCGCGCATAAAAATGACTTTTTTTTTTCGTCTTTGGCATGCTAAAGACAAATGGGACTTATTTTCACTTTTCCAAAATTTATTCCACGTGTCCACGCTGCTTTGAAATTTGACACTGTTTCTATCAGAAAAATCTAGGCCTTCAATGCGGACTTTGCCGACAATCCTCACGAGTATATGTTGTACCGACGACGTACCACTGACTTGCTCAGATAAATCGTCTCTGTAGTTGAGGACACTTATCGTATGATTATTGGAACTTGTGATGTGAATGTTATCGACAAGTGGCAACTTAAGTTATCTCAAATACAAATTCGGCCTTCTTCCATTCTTCAATATCAGGAAACAAGCTTGCAAGAATATGCACACAAAAGTATTATCAATGACAATATTCTACTCTTCGATTAAATTTTTTCAGTTTAATCATTTTTGTTTATGGTTTAATTTATATTTTTGTTACACTTAGCAAAACAAATACTAAGCATGATATTTAATATAAATCATATGAAGATTCATTGCTCATGATTGAAATAAATAAATGAAGACGAGCCGCTAAATAAGTCAATGTGAATATACTGTTTAAGGACATGCCTGTTAACTTGATACTTTTGTGCTTCAGCTGTTTTCTACTTCTCCATTTCTTCCTTGGTTTTCGGAGTGGTTGGTTGGGGTGTTGAGGTCGGTTGAATAAATCAAAATATGTGCTACAGCGAGTAGGAACACAGCAGGACACATCTAATGTAATTTTAAGTCAAGAATGAAATTATCATTTATATTTTATTATTTTACTTCAAATGTCATGTGTTCAATGATGAAGGAGTAAGATTTGGGCGTTCAAATTTTGATTTTATCAGCATCCTCTCAACCTGGTCAATCCCTGAGATGTCACACATTTGGTTAATTTAGAAATTAAACAAGATATTGAATGATGCAATTCAAGTGAAACATTGTCATTTACCGATCTTTCATGTTTTGCCGCTGGCTAACTCCAACTTCTTACCAAGTATTTTCAGTGGCCGTCGATGTTAACATAAGATCGCAGCTTCAGCGCCATTAACGGTGAATGAAAGGATGGCAAAGTCTTTTCCCTATTATTTGTCTGTGTCGACGAGACGACGTATACGAATTTAGCTATTATCGGGGAGAGCGAGACCTGGTGCTCGATGGACACAATTTATGCATTTACGTCATCCATCGCTTCTTCGATAAACTTGATGAAGGTTTTGACAAGAAATTTATCTATTTGTGCATCAAATGTGAAACAAAAAGCGACTGCTTCAAAGCTGAAGGTAGCAAAGTTATGTTAAGCAGTCATAGTCAGTGAGGAGTTTATATTACAATTTCCGATTATGATAACAATTGAATGGCTTTTCCTCCCATAGGTGCATTTGTGAAAATGTTATTGAATTATCAACAGCGGCGTTGATAAATAAATGTGGGCTTACATATGCTATTGATAACTAGGATATTATAGCAAAAAGGGAATTCATTTCACAAATTTTAGTATATTAATATCGATGATTATATCCCTCTAATTGTTACGGGTACGTCTGTTCTGCTCTGTCACCATCTATTTTAACTTGATTCGTTCTTCTCCATTTCATTATAAAACTCAATAAATATTGAATGCTGAAAAAAGGATGTATGCTTGATTTGGACACATCATCAGTTTTTTTATTCCTATAATGGATTATATGCAATGTAATCCAGCCACAGAATTAGATTCGTCTGCCGCGCGCTTCGGTTTCGCTAGGAAAGGAAACGAATCATATCTTCTAACGCTTTATATCGAAATGGCACAGTGCATAATTAGACAATTTGGCTCCTTCTCGAATGGATAATTCGAGTAATCGCTTGCTATTGGAAATGGCAAACAATAAGCTGTCAGGGAGAGGCACACCAGAGGAGCCAGTTGAGAGAAGATTGCGTGCGTGCTGTGATATCACTTCACGCACTAGGACCTTTTCCCGGGATTTCCCGGGAAAAATAATTTCTATTTCCCGGAAGGCGAATATCCGGGAAATGGAAATTGTCATTACATCAAAACTTTTGTCTAATTACATATTCCATTTTTTTTAAAATTTACAGTAAATTATCGAGGTTGATACTTCATTCTTTCAATATAATCATTAATTCTATCATGACAAATATCTGCCAGATGACAAGAGGAATCGTATTTTATATGTTAGAAATCAGCAAAGGACTGTCGGTAGTCGTTATATAGCCGTGTGCGGGAGCGGCTCAATTTTTACCAAAGATATTCTCGGCCATTGTTTCAAGAAAAGTAGTAACACCCATCCCAAATTCAAGTATGCGGTGCAGTGAATGAAGTCATCATGTGCTCTGACTTCAGTCCCCCCCCACCTCTGGAAGGCAGGGGAGGTGAGGGAGTAGTGTCAAGGATGTAAATTGGAGGGATGGGTCCGAGAGGAGGAAACAGGTCCCTATCCCCCCTCTGATGTGAAACCTCGGATGTGGGGAAACCGGGAGGCCAGATTCGGAACCCCTCTACGTGAAATGTTGGGTTAGAATAGGATGCTTCCAGCGACATCGGAGGAGAGAAAAAGTTTTGATAGACGTTCCCCCCCCCCCTCCTGCCAAAACTTCCATCTTTGTGTGTGAGAAATCGTTAGATAGAAAGTAGATCGTCTAAACAATAGCCTCATGTGAAAGCTAAAAAAAATATGATAAGTGTGAGAAAAATGCAGTGGAAAGCTTCTGATAGGTTTTGGACTAATTTTCACTCGGTTGAGGGGGGGAAGAAAATGGCAGGAAAACGTTAGAGTTGGGAAAAAGTTTAGGTTTTGGATGTATTGGGAAGAGAAAAGGTCCATGTTTTCGACTTGAAGGAGTGTTGGCTTGAATGGGAAAAGGGAGTGCAAATTCGGCCGTTTTGGCCACTTTTGGGTCTCGGAGCGACTTCCCAACTCAATCGGAGAGTAAATGTTCTGACACCACCCCCCCCCCCGGCAGTGATCTTCCAATTTTGGTTTAGTGGATGGATTTTGTCTTATAGATACTTATTTGGAAAAAAAGAGGAGGAGAAAAAACTGCCAAATGACATTTTTGTTGCGAGTCAATCGGTATCAGCTCGTTCAAAAGTTAGAGCTGTTACAAGATTTTTAGGAATTTGCGAAAAAAATCCTAAGTGTCAGAGCCACTTAGTATGCGAAAAAAGAGTTTTGATAAATTTTCAAAGTTCCGTATTACGTCCTGAAAACCTATCCCAAATCATTTTTCATCAAATTTTACAGACCGACCCCCCCCCTCGGCAGCGATCTTCCAACTTTGGTTCCAGAGTGGTAGAAAGTCGTGCAATTAATAGCTCGTTTTGTTGAAAGCTGGGAGTGAGACAAATTCAGTGGAAAACATGGCCACTCTGCCTTCGTTTAGAGGTGAGACGTTATTTGAAAATTTGGACATTGGCGAAAAAACGACAGAGTTAGAATTTTTATGAAAATCGCTCTAGCGGGTGAAGCAAGCCTAGGGACGGGAAAACAGAGGACCTGATTTGGAATCAGCGTGCCCATGTTACACCTGAATGTCATTCATGCTATGTTCTCCAAAGTGATAGGAAGAAGGAAAGACTGATCAGTCAGCAGTAGAGTTTACGAATGAACGTTTCACTACGTTTTCATCGACAAAGTCTTCGTGGTGTGATTAGGGACTACATCATCTCATTTATCAATGAAAAGGCAGACTTAGAATTTTGCTATCGATTAATAAAGAGTTTGCTCGTTTTCCAACAGCTCATTGGACCAGTTTGATGAATAAATAAAGATGTGAAAGGACGATTAGTTGCAGAGATTTGAATTTGAGAAAGTGAATGATGAACATGCAGGTGAAGCGTTTGTAGTGTTTCATTTTGCATACCAATTCTGCAGAGACGATACATGATCCCAAAGATTTCTATCAGCAACACATGGCGAAAATTGCATCTGGACTAGTATTCATTTTATGAGCATGGATCCAACTTGCTCTTATGTCGCATATAAAACACATTCATATTCAATCTCATGTGCTAAACTAGATTTGACTGACTCTCAAGTATTTGGGAAAAGGCATTCATGAGTCAGACGTCCGTCGTTGCCTCCTTTTCCCTGCCGCAACGAAGTCAGGGGAGAAACGGAGGTCTCTGATTGGCTCACATAGTGTCAAATGTGGATTCGCAATGGATGATTATAAAAGCAGACGTCTCCCCATTTTCTCTTCATTTCATTCTCTTCTTGACTTGGAAATGCGTTGTGTGACTTGCGAAAGACTTTCTCTGTCTCAATTTTGTCTGATCAATCCTGTTTGCAAATTTACAAGTGAGTGTCATGGTCGGTGTGGCCTAAACCTTACCAGCATTTTAGAAGAGAGACGCAGGGAGAGCTCGGAGAGTGTGTGGCCGATGATTGTGCAAGCTTATTTTGGTTTGAACCATCGCCACCACCCGCCTCCACCACCTAGGACGCTTTACCTTTAAGTCTTTTAGGGAATTGAAACTCAATTCGGGTCTAAGCCCAAGACATTTAATTTACTGGAGACGATGTCGAAGACTTAGACTTTGGTGATAAGCTTTAATTATCCTGTAAACGCTCCAAAAGGTCTACGCTTAAGGGCCACCTCATATGTCACTGACTCTAAGCTAACAATTTTCTTTTCTCTGATAGAATCATGAATGTTACTTAGTGGTATTCTTTCGTTTACAGGACTGGTTCATGGCCATTAATCCTACTTCCAACTGCTGCATCACTGAATCCTCAACATTCTCGAGCTGTGGAATCCGAAAATTTGAACTAATGGTAATTCACGGTATATCCTACCTACAAACAACAAGTGCGCTACAACGGTGTTCGACTCTTATCTTCAAGACGCCGGTCTGTAGTATTACCAAAAAGTGGATACGCAAGTAAAATCGTTGCGGTCACAATCCTGAGTATCCCTATTGATAATATGGTTGCGTCAGCAGCTTGACCATTTCAGAATGGACGTTGTGAGGCAACAAGGCTCTTATTCCTTACTGAATCTATTTACAAGTTTGTGGCCAGAAAAGAAAACTTCTTGATTATAAAACCATTGTTATCGCGGCACTCGCTGCTTTATTTACAAAGCAACAAGTATTGTAAAGTCACTTCAGGTAGTGACAGTTGAACAGTCAGTTGAAACAGTTGATCATCGTCAGACAAAGTGAATCGTTTATAGTTTAGGTAAGCAATCAATCTAAACATGTAAACTAATAAGCACATAGAAGAGCGCTTTGAGCCAAACGCTCTTTTTGGACATGATTATTCAGTGATTTCCTTTTTATTAAAGGTTTTTGTTAAGTTTGTTAAACGCGTCCTTATCAGCAGGGACGGTCGGTTACGTGGTTATAGGCACAGGTGTTACACCGACCTGAAGGAGGGCACTTCAGGACCTATACATCCATCCCAAACCGAACTTATAATGCATATATTTCATTTGCATTTTATTAGAATCTATTGGGGTTTTACATAGAGCTCTGATTGTCTCGTCAAACTTTTAAATTCATAAACGGTTGTTTTTATGTCGACTACAGTTCCCGAACAACAAAATATTTCTAATGTGGATGAGTGTAGAAATCGAATGAGTGAAAATCACCTTTGTTGTCAATTGTTAGCCTTAAGTCTAATTACAATGCCACCCAAAGTTAAATTCATGTGCAAGCATGCTATAACACGATACATGAAACATTCGTTTTCACACCAGGACAAGCAAAAAAAAAAAATAAAAGGTCAAATTCTATTTCATAATGGATCTCATACTAGGCAACACGTTTTCTTTTTGCTTGGAAAATGGCACTGCATTTATCCACGCTGTGGAATAACTAGCAGCAGATAGAAATTTGCTATTGTGGTCGCTTTTCCAGTAGGACAATAAAATGGAATGACCGATATATCAAGAGAGTCTTAGCAGCAATTTAACTACAAGGCTTCTTCTAAAACAACACCGTAGAAGCATCGAAAATGCCATCTCCATGTATAAGATTTGCAATGGATCACTAGAAAACAATATATGGAATTTAAAAATTCGAGGCAATACTTAATACTTACATCCTATTGTTTTGGAACAGAAAGAAATAATTTCTATTGTTAATGTGTCATGCAGGTAGAGGCGATCTGTAAAACAATTCAAATCCTTAAGCTTGATTGCGAAATTTAAAATCTCTACACCACGAACTGAGCATGATATTCTACATGCATATTTGATATAAGATCAATGAACTTCTAAATTATATTCAAATACAAAAACATACTACTAAAAGTCCCGCCATTGTCGGAACACGTTGACTGTTTTTTTGGTGAGAGTGGCGCTCGCTGCAAACGATGGCTATGATCTTGAAGGCGATTTCTGTACACCATTGACAAGCTTTATCACTTCAAGCATAAACTTTTTTTATTGTCTTTGAGGCAAGCCAAGAATGGTAAACTGTGACGACACACCTCTTACATGCACTGTTATTCATCGCACGAACGCAAATGTTTGGTCAGACAAGTAAATTGAAGAATGAACCTCGAATCAGCCTGAAGCTAGGTGTTAGGCAGTCCAGCACTGATTTGAAATTCCGTGATTGAAACTTGCAGACCACATACAGGAGTTATTTCCGTAATTTATGAAGAGGGCACACATGCAATGCCTTGTGTGCAGCTTCTGCAACAGCCTTGCCGGACCGGTCCCTGCCCAAAAGCAATCATGTTCAATCAATATTGCAGCTGTTCTTTCAAAAATGCCGGTATACGAGAAATATATTCTAATTTTGGAAGCTGATTTGTGACAATTTCTGACCAAAGTTCAGCCCGGTTTTTATGGGAAATCTCGTTTTAGTCACTGAGTCAGGTAGAATCAATTGTAAATCTCAAATATATTAGAAGCTACTCCATACATTGGGGCAAATGAGTCGTTATAGCTAAATTACTATTTGTTCAATATATTATAAAATCAAGATTACATCCCTCAAATAATCTTGATCTGGAAAATATCGTGAGGATGTCGTGAACACTCCGAGACATTCTGAGAAAGAGCAGTTGTAATGACTTTTGTCTATTAGTAATTCTTTGACCGGCTCCTGTTGTCACTCGGAAGGAAGTAAACACTAAAATCGATGGACCACATCACCGGGCTTATAATAGGGTGCCAAAAAGAAAAAAAAGGGATTGTTCACATTATAGGGTCCAGTGCTTGCCATAGGTTTCCGAGTTTTATAGTTAGACCTACACGTACTACAGATAATTGTCGTTTGAGGCATTTGTACTTCCACTCCTCTATGATTAAAAATTTGTCAATTCCGAAGGATGAAACAAAACAAAAAATTCTGCATTACGTTATGTTGTCTTGGCAGCTTCTGTGTTAAAAGATTTTGGCCAATAGTGGTGTAAGGGTTAGAATTTCTGTCTACACTGCTTAAATAACTATGCTTTCTATGATTTATCTCTTGAAGTTTCATGCAAAATTTAAAAATAAACTTGCAGTGTGATTTCTCAAAAATCAGGAAGTCCATGCAGTATTCATTAGTTATCCAACGGTTTATTAATAATAATTGCTATTAGTTCAGGACTCCCAGGTTCAAAATACAATTTTTTTAGGTTTTTCAAAAAATCTCTCGAAATCTTGCACGAATGAGAACCAAAACAAAAATGAGAATCATTAATTTCTATGCATAAGCTATCAGCAGCAAAGTTATAGCGAAAAGGATGCTATGCCTTAATAGCATCCATGTAAGTACTGGAATACAAATGTAATATGTTGAAAAGCAAATAGGCCTAGTCTACCAACTACGTTTCAACTAGAATACTATATGAGTAACTGTCCCAAAATCGGAATTCCCTCAGTTATACATACATGATACATGGGCATTTCTACTTGATACACTACACCATCCCGACGAAGGGATTCTTCAGATACCCTTGGACGATATCTTCTCGGAGTAGTAGTCTAGTGATCACGGACTTTCGGACTTTTATGCTTTTTTAAGAAGAGTTAAAATTGATGAGCCAGTCGCTGCAGTGTCGATTTTGGTCCTACCATGAATGAATTTTGATAACTATGAAGCAATGGGGAGGAATAAATTCTTCCTAACAATTGAAGTGTAATTAAGAGGCACCTCCAATTGCACTTTTTGGTAAAAAAAACTCGATGAATCGTTTCTGACAGATGAAAGAAGAAATAGAGATAGACTGATGACCCACCGTAGTTACATGAATAAAAACTATACTTGCATAGGCTTACCCTTACTTCGTTCCCTTTTTACTTTTTCAGGCTAAAATTCAAACTACCAAGCTACATCCATTAACAATGATATGAGACAAGACTTTGCTCCTCAAACGGTCGTACGCATTCTTTCATTTAGCCAATGATCATGGAATTGATAGGAGTCAATCGGCCCGGTTGATGAAATAGATATGGAACCGGTAGGTCTACTTCCAATGGTAGGCTGATTAATTTTGAGATTTAAAATTAGTTTCAAAAAACAAATTTTACAATTTAGCAGATTCCCCTTAGACACCATTTTGTACAAGAGCCAGTTGAGACTTGGACATTATATAACTCGTCTGTGTACACTATAATGCAATGTTCTGAGTATTTTAGTATAAAGATAGACCTACATACTACCCACTGTGAGCTCAATAAACTGCTGGTCGTTCTAAGTATTTATGAAAGAAGACCATTTCTCCTGGTTACGGCCATTTCTCCCATTTACTACTGTACGATTTGTCTATTTCACCATACCCACCAAATTATCGGCCTAATTCTCCTCCCAGTAGCCAAATTTTTTTGTTGTAAATTGATTCGCTGGGCCGTGGGAAATTGTTACTTGATATCTAATCATCACGAAATGAGTTAGGAAAATGGATAATAATTTTACACTAAGATAAATTTATACAAAATTTTGATGAAAACGTCTTCTGATATCCGTCCAGCTAGAGTGTGAAGATGGATAGAGGGTTGTGGAAGAGAGAGTGGGAAAATTTATAGAAATTCGTGGGCCAATTCGCCCATTATCCCTTATAGGCCTATTTAATACATTATATAT